>JAYMSP010003947.1:0-17878 GCA_036897095.1 Plantago elongata
TAGAATTCTTAATAAATATTGTGGGTTTTGCATCTTCCTCCACTATTTCCATGGGAGCAAACTTAATAACCTCTCCCGTACCAATACGAGAGCATTTTACTTTCCATGTACTTGTGTTCCCAATCTCCTCCAATTCTAAGTGGAATCGAGTCACGTCTCTTTCTCCGCCCTAGTTAAAGAAGCCACAGTAGTAAATATAGTACATCTTGTATAGTATTGACTCAAAGAAAAACTAAAAGTTTATTGTATGTTACCTCAGTCAAATCCAAGATATAAACTTCAGCAGATGTACCACACCGAAAAACTTGAAAATGCAATTCTTGTCGAGATTGTTTTTGCGCCTTGAAACAACACAATAGCACTTTTTTTTCTTAGAATTGTCCAAGAGATTTAATTGTGCATGTAGTCAATAAACAGTTTGCGCAATATATGTACATGAAAATCATTCAAAAAGAATTCATTCGTATAAACATAATTAATATAATTACATAGCAATTCATACTCGCTTCCTAATTAAACCTACATCCACAGTAAGTCCAACCGTTAAAGAAACATATAACATCTCATTAAATCCAAGAGTATGTTGTAAAATATGAAATCTATTGTCTAAGATTATCAAAATAATATTATTCTTCAAAATGTAATATAAAATAACAATAATTACTCGACACAAGGTTGTGTTGGTACTTTATTCCAAATCTGAAATACATACAAATGAACTGCATAAAACGTAATAAAGAAGTAACAAGTTAATATAGTTGTGATGTGTAAAATTTACGTGGTAAAATACATCAGAAAACTACATTTGTTTGTTTCAATTAAAAAAAACAAATGAACATACCTCAGTATCAAATCTAGCCCCGCAAAAATTGAAGATACATCAGATGGCTCCAATATATCATTTTCGATCATGATTTGTGACCCTGCATGCAATTATAAACGAACACGCCAAAATTAAACATAACATGCTAGAAATTTAATATTTTTTTTACAAAATACATGATCAAGTTGTTTTAATGGAGATCTGGGTATTGGGTAAGAGTATAGAAAGTTACCTCATTCGAAGCAAACTTTTGGTGCTGGATAAATTCGGGGAAACCAAGATTCGGTAAGGTTTCAGTCTGAGATCCAAGAACTTCAGACTTGTTTCTCTGTACGGGGGATTGCATTTTCAGAACTATGTTGATATATCCCAAGGTAAACTACTGAAAAACAGAAGAAGAGATACTTGACACTGTGTGAATGCGTTTTACTAAACCAAATTTTATAAATGTATGAATGTGTTCATGCTCTTATATATAACTTTTTAGAGAAAAATTAGTGGATTTTCATAAAGAAGAGGAAGAATCTAATTTATGGTGTCGGCAAGAAGTTTCTCTTCGAAATTCCAGGTTGAGGGATATGCTCAATTGAATTTGAATTATGTATCAATATAGATGCAGGTCAACTTGAGATCTTTTGCTTTTTAGAAAATAAATAACAAGTAGTCATCACAGATTATATAATACTCATCGATTTTAATGACTAACCAATTATTGAGTTTTTTCAAAGTGAATTCTAAACAACATGTTTCAAATGGCTATTAATACAATCTGGAATACAAATTTTGTATGCATTAATCCCAGTTACCAACTGTATAAATTTCTCTTTCCAATCATATTTGAATAAACTCATGAAGGGGAAACTTCATTATTGATGACCTTCCTATAATGTTCCAAAACCAAATGTGCATGCAATCATTATTGCAGGAAACTCATAGTTGCTTGTTTCTTGGGATGCTTTAGAGAAAGTAAATTACTTTATTCTCGCTCATGTCATAAATTTGTCACGTGAAATACCATTTATAATGCTATTCAGGAGCAGAAAAACGCAATGAATATCCATGACGTCATGTGATCTTTGTGTTTAATCCTCACAACAACCAACATGTTTGTCCATTATGAGACTATATATAAAATATATCGCAATATAAAACTAGATAATATAATACTTTATTCTAAAGCCATGTATGCATCAAATTAGGTAGTTAGCTTAGTCAATAATTCTACAACAAAAGTGGAAAGTCTAATTTTGCATTGTCAGCCAAATTTTCTAGAATGTCATATTCAGATGATCAGCTATCTAAGACTATGAAAACCTTTCTCCCACCACTAAAAAAATCTCAGTTGGCAATCTCCAGCAGATATGTGTCATCATTGGAAGAGCAATATAGAGTTTCCATCGTTGGTTTCTTCTTTCCATGTGTCCAATAGAAATCCATATCCTTTATTGATGTCAAATCTGCAAAAGGTTCATCTTAGGTTGGGCAGCCGATCACCAAAGATGCATCCTACATATTATGGAGCCCATGACGACTCACATCCACTATATCGACCAAATTTGTGAAGATGTTTTTGTCCATGTCAGGCTGTGATGTGTCCTCATCCATCACTGGAGTTGCATTTGCTGCAACTTCTTCATGCATCAATCATTAAAACAAAATACAAAGTGCTTTGTATTGATAATTTCTAATCACACAAGAAAACAATATAATTTTTTATTTTCAAGCCAAGCATCAATATGTTGCAAAAAAAATTAAGGATAGCGCAATTTTAGTGATAAAGAAAGAGAATGACTAACTGTGACTTCCATTGATCTTGTTTTTTCAGTCACCATTGGAACCAACACGTTGTTCTCTGATGAGTACAATGTGTATGAAAACACCTTTTGAAGTGACCGGAACTTCTTTCCCTCACATTAGTACACCTGTAAGTTGGAGAATCTTTGTTATTTTTAGCGCATATAATAATCAAACTTCTATTCATTATTGGAATAAAAAAAATAAGGTTATATGTTACGTTGCAACAATCATCAACAAGAGACACTGAACCATACATTACATAACTAATATCGATAAGTTGTTGAGTACATTTTACTATATTACTAAATGACATAATAAAAAGTAGGGAATTATGATTTTGCAAGTTGAAGTGGAAAGCTATCCTTATATTGATATTGTTTGCCGGTTTTGCATGGAGTTGATGTGTATGTCCATCCTTTGAGACGATCTCTCAATGTAACCGTACAATTCTTAATAAATATTGGGGGTTTTGCATCTTCCTTCACTATTTCCATGGAGCAAAATTATTAACGCCTCCCTCACGAATACGAGAGCATTTGACTTTCCATGTACTTGTGTTCGCACCTTCCTCCAATTCTAAGTGGAACCGAGTCATATCTCTTTCTCTGCCCTAGTGAAGGAAGCCACATTAGTAAATATTGTTCATCTTGTATAGTATTGATTCAAGGAAACCTAAAAGTTTATTGTATGTTATCTCAGTCAATTCCAAGATATAAACTTTAGCATACACGACATCGAAAAACTTGAAAATGCAATTTTTGTCTAGATTGTTGTTGCGCTTTAAAACAAAATAATATCACTTTTTGCTCTTAGAATTGCCCAAGAGCATTAATTGTGTTAAATATACATTTTGCGTAATATATGTGCATGATAATCATTCAAAATGAGTTCATACTAGTAAACATAATTAATATAATTACATAGTATTTCACACTCGCTCCCTTATTAAACCCACATCCATAGTAACTCTAGCCGCTTAATTAAATATACCATCTCCTTAAATTCAAGAGTATGTTGCAACATATGAAATCCATTGTCTAATATTGTCACAAAAATATTATTTTTAAAACGATCACATAAAATAACAATAATTACACTACAATTTTCCACTAATACTCAGTAGTAACTGCAGATTCACAAGTTATGACATGTGTACGAAAAGTGATAAAGAAATAGTTGATTTCATAATCAATTTTGACTTAACATAACATCAAATAACGGTGAAAAGGTCTTTAATATTGAGGGTTTGTGATGGTACTTTGTTCCAAATCTAAAACACATACAAATGAACTGCATCAAAAGTAATAAAGACCTAAAAACTAAACATACTTGTGATGGGTGAAATTTACGCGGAAAAGTACATCAGAAAACTACATTTTTTGTTTCAATTATAAAAAATAAAACAAATGAACCTATCTCAGTCTCAGATCTAGCTCCCGCGAAAATTGAAGATACATCAGATGGCTCCCATATATCATTTTTCGATCATGATTTGTGACCCTGGCTTCAATTATAATGAAGACGCCAAAATTAAACAAAACATACAACTTCATTAGTATAACAAAATAGATAGCATGCTAGAAAGCAAAAAAAAAAAAAAAGGTTCAATTTTACAAAATACATGAATAAGTTGCTTTATGGAGATCTGGGTATTCGATAAGAGTATGAAAAGTTACCTCAATTGAAGCCACTGGTATCGGATAAATTCATGGATACCAAGATTCGGAAAGGTTTCAGTCTGAGATCCAAGAACACCAGACATGTTTCTCTGTACGGGGTATTGCATTTTCAGAACTATGCTGATATCTCCCGAGGTATCCTAATAAAAAAAAAAGAGAAAGTTGACATTATGGGAATGTGTTTAACTAAACCAAATTTTATAAATGTATGAGTGTGCTCATGCTCTTATATATAAATTTTTAGAGAAAATTTAGTGGCTTTTTATAAAGAAGAGGAAGAATTTAATAATGTAGAAAAGAATTTTCTTTTCGAAATTTAGGTTAAGAGATATGCTCAATTGTGTTTGAATTATGTAATAAAGATATAGATTCAGGTCATACGGGAAATCTTCTACTTTTCTCACTCACGTCATGAATTTATCGCGTGAAAATACTACTTATAGCGTAATTTGGGAGCAAAAATATTACATGACTAACCATGACGTCATGTGATCTTGGCCTTTAATCCTCACATGAACAACATGTTTATCGTTGATAAGACTATATATAATTTCTCGCAAGGTAAAACTAGGTATTATATTACTTTATTCTAAAGCCATAAATACATCGCATTAGGTAATTAGCTTAGCTAATAATTTTACAACAAAAGTGAAAATTCTAATTTTGCACTATCAGTCACATTTTCTTGAATGTCATCTTCAGACAAACAACCATCTATCACTATAAAAACCTTTGTTCCATTGCTCAACAAAATCGATTTGGCAATCTCCGACATATATGTATCATCCTTGAAAGAGCAACATAGGGTTTCCATCGTTGGTTTCTTTTTTTTTCATGCGGCCAATAGAAATCCCTTCATTGCCATTAAATCTGCAAAAGATTCGTCAAGGGTTGGAGCAAGTCACTAAAGATGCATCCCACGTTTCTTGGAGCCCATGAAAACTCACATCCACAATATTGACCAAGTTGGTTAAGATGTTTTTGTCCACATCTAAGTCGTGAAGTGTTCACCATTTGCTCATCCTAAAAAACTACTAAAACATTTATCACCACTCATTGCTTTCTGCTTACGATTCCTGCGAATCCCTGTCGCACCTTCGTCAACGCCCTTAGAGACATTATAGTATGACCAACTACAAAACTAGCTAAAGAATAAAAACGACAAAACGAAACAACAAATCAAACAAAAACCCTAACAAGCATAGAAACGACAAAAGAGAACAACATCACGAAGAGAATATTGAACAAACCACTTACATCCAAGTCTCATAGAGAATTGGGGCAGAAATAGCAAGATTAAAGCAGTTACAGAGATACATTCGAAATCTCGAAGAATTTCTACAACCACTGTGACTGTGAACGAAGAAAGAAAGAAAAGTGTATTTAACCGCTTCAAATATTATAAATGCCATTGAGTCCAGGTCATGTAGTTTAACCGTATCCGCAAGATTTTGATCGAAAAGTAAATTTAAACTGGCAAAAAAACTTATTTTTTTCTAGTTCTAAATAATTTATTTAGCATTGTACTCTATATCAGGATCTTCGGAGACTTCACGATAAACTAAAATACTAAGTCTCATAAAAGTCTGCATACATTTGGAGAGTCTGGAGAGACCCCTGGTATTTAATACATAGTATCTAGTTTTTATATAATAGCATGTGTCTTAGTTTTTATCAATATTTGTCTAGTTTTTCATTTTATATCTTTATGTTGTGCATTTGTGTTGAGCCGTCTAAATTTTCATATGTATTGTCTAGTTTTTACAACATATTGCCTAGTTTTATAATTATATTGTCTAGTTTTATAAATGATCTTGTTTAGTTTTATTACTTGTACCGAAAATTCATTCGGTTTACATTATATTGTCTAGTTTTTACATTATATTGTCTAGTTTATAAAAGGAATTCTCTAGTTTACATGATATTAAATTTACACTAATGTTTAATTTTTACATTATATTGTCTAGTTTTTACTTGATCCGTTTTTAATGAATTCGGGTCAAAAGATCTGCAAAAAATCATTTATACTTAAGTTGCAAAAAAAAGTATGATTATCTAGTTTTACTATTTGAAAGGCTGAAAAATATAGTCTCGCAAAACGGACTCAAACTAAGACCATCTCCACCAACATTGCAACGGTGGGTTGCAATGTTGGTGGAACTCTCGCTCCAACTTCAGCAGAGTTGGAGCCAGCGTCCCAAAATTTTGGGACTCGTCCCAGAACCAAAATTATACTATTTTACTTTTTTTTTTTAATTTTTTTATTCTTTTCTTTTTTCTTGATTTAATCATTCTTCCTTTTTATTGTTTATTTAAATTTATTTTTGTTATTTCATTATTATATATATATATTAATTATATAAATAACAATATAAAATAAATTATACATTACTTCTATAATATTAAAGACCTATTATTTGAATTGAAAATCGTACTAGTAGAAAAGTAATACATGTCTTAAAAACACACTTGTTGAAAAGAAAATACATAAAAAAAACTCACTCATGGAGTAATGCACATAGATCATACAATTTTTATTTTCAATGAATAAATATAAAAAATACTAGTGTAATTTTGTTATAATTAATTAATAATATTTAATAACGTTTGAAGGAAATGAGAAAATAAAATTAAATAAATAATTAAGTTTGAAAAAAATATTAATAAAATAGATTTTAGAATTTAATAGTGAATTATACAGAGTTATAAAGTGAATTATAGTGAATGGAGTGAAATATTGACGTGGCAGATATTTTGGGACGAGAGTAAGTTGGAGTGGAGATGGTCTAAAAGACCAAACATCCCCCTGTCCCAACTCCCTTCCTTACCCAATCTTCTACCAGGCTGCCACTTATAACTGGAACAAATTTTGTCTAAAATCTCCATTGTTACTCTTTCTCATGGCCACGACAACCAACACAGTCTTGAAAACACCGACGCCTTTCCTTACCCACGCAGCTGGTGGCTCCTCCTTAAACCTCATCCATTACCGACCAATCACAACCACGAGATTCTCACAAATACGGTATCGGTTTCATCAGAAAAACGCTATCAAATTGCCCACCCGCTCGATTGAGAAATTATTGGCCTTTGCTTCCGATGTTGATAATATGGAGGCTCAGACAGAAACCCATGAAAAGGATACAGATACTAATACCATACCAGAACCAGAGGTACCTTGTATGGTTGTGGTTTCTGTAAAAAAACTGATCTTTTTTGTTGCCCATTGACTTGAGCTTGCTTTCTTTATGATGATATAGTAACTTCTATTGATATTTTATATTGTTTGTCATTGTGTTTTCTTATTGGAAATACTCAATTAGTTAGGCCTTAACTACACTAGACTAGATTATGACAGGTGAATTCTTGTGGATGTTATGTTATGATTATTGCTGTTGTTGTTGGTGTAGTAGTTTGAAGTTTTTTTTAGGATGATCATATTACAGTAATGTGGAACGCAGAATTGATATATGCAAGTTGAATAAGAAAACGATGTTGAATATCAAAATTTAAGCTTCAAAGTTCAGTTAGACTGATGAATGTAAGCTGCTTGAGAAACTAGAGAAGAAGTCATAGCAAGTAGAATGAAAAAAACGATATCAAATATCAAAATTTAAGCTTCAAAGTTCAAAGCTCAGCTAGACTGATGAATTGTAAGCTGCTTGATAAAGTAGAGAAGAGAGTCTAGTAGCAAGTCGAATAAAAAACGGTGTCAAATATCAAAATCTAAGTTTCAAAGCTGATCAGTTAGACTGATGAATCTAAGCTGCTTTAGAAAGTAGAGAAGAGGGTCTACAAACTCTTACAATGCCAAACACCGGATGTGGTTTTGCTTTTTTGCTTGACATTTGGAATTTAATTTAATACTATAACAGTGATGATGCCTTATTAGTTTTGAAAATGCATGATTGAAAGAATGATAATATTTTGGGTAAAATTTACTCAACTAAAGTTATTTCTTAAATTTTTTAGATAGTGATGAAAATATTGGCTTCTCAAATGTTGACAATATATCGAGTATGTACTTACATTCCTTGATATTTGTACTATCTGATACACCAGAATTTTTCAACGATTGGGTATACTGTTATGGTTGGAATGATGTACTATGTTACAATTGTTTGTTGCATCTTGCTGAAGATGAAGAATTAATGACTACTTGTAGTTAATTGTACCCACAGGAAAATACGGATAGTACAATTATTGATGATTCTTTGAATGAGAGTGATGATGCTGTCGTAGCAGAATCTACATCTGCTGTTCTTGATTCTTTACGCTTGTACAAAGAAGCTTTATCAAACAATGATGAGGCAAAACTTGCTGAGGTAGAATCATTCCTTAAAACCATTGAAACTGAGAAAATTGATCTTGCGAACAAATTGGAGACTCTATTGGAAGACATATCAAACGAGAAGGCCCGGCTTCTCAGAACTAGCGTTGAATTTGATATATTTCGGAAGAGTACGGATAATGAACGGGTATCCTTGGTAACAAATGCAAAAGAAGCAGTGTTAGAAGTTTTATTACCTGTTATGGATGATTTTGAGAGAGCTAAAGCACAGATTAAAGTGGAAAATGAAGGAGAGGAGAAGGTCAATAACAGTTATCAAAGCATATACAAACAGTTTGCCGAGATTCTGGGATCCCTTCAAGCTGTCCCAGTGGAGGAGGAGAAAATGGGCAAACCATCTGATCCTGTGGTAGGTTGTTATGTATTGTTGTTCATTAATGCTGATTCGTTATAATTGTTATGATTAAATACTAAATTTCTGTGTCATGGTATACCCTACAGTTGATTCTCCAGCACAATGTCACGAGTAAATGGTTGAATTTACATTTTGTTTCTTTAAATATGTATTTCTTTCAATCAAGAAGTTTATCTGTTTACCTAATTGTTGGTTATTGGTTTAATGCAGGTGACTTCTCAAGCAGGATCAAGATTTAGTCGTGTAATAGATGAAGTTCGTCAAAAGGTGAATGGAGTTTATTCTGGCTTCACGAAGAAATGGATACGCAAGTAACCCAGAGACTAATAGTCCATTGCTTTAAGCAACTTGGTGAGTTTTCTGAGCAGGGGCACATCTTATATATCTAGAGAGTACATGTATTGTATATACAATTCTTGTAATGCAATTTCTGGAAAGATGGTGTTTTTGTCTCAATCCCTTATGTTGCTAAAGCTCCTTTAAGCTATAAAATTGGACAGAGTAGGAGGACAGAATCATATTTAGACAATATCAGGAAGGATTCCAACTTCAGCAGGGACACCTATATCCGCAAAACCTGATCTGGAGGATAACCAAGGCAGGACGAAGCGGTAAAACTACCTTTTGACGAGTTGATCAATGTAAAGGCAACTAGGTTTTGTACAAGGAAATACCATTTACTTTGTAAAGGTTTTGCTAGGGAGTAGATTCATGGGCTATGCTGGATTTCTCTATCCATACAGGCTTTGCAGAGAGTAATCTGGCATTTCTGCTCTATGTATTACAGTGCAAAATTCGGAACTTATGTTTTTGTAGCTGAGCTGCTGATGAAAAAGAGGATTCATCACAAGTGTAATTGGTCCACTGACAGAAATAATTGATCTGTTATTCAATCTATTTGGTGTACTGTGAGTTGTGACTGCGAGATCTTTTCTATTTCCATTGCCATGAACATACTCAAAACATATCATAATGGTTTAATAATGTTATATAAACTCGATCAAGAAGTTTTACACAGAGAATCCAACTTACAGAGGCGTGCTTCATCGCTAGGTTCTGGACACTCAAAACGTGGTGTAAATTTGTATAGAGGGAAACTAACCAAAGAATTAGAAAGTGTAACATAAGAAGGACAAATGCTTTTTTTTCCCCCAGTATGAGAGACATACAGTAACTTTTATATTTTTATTTTTTTTGGGAAGTGATGACATAGACAATGTACGATTCTTATTTGGTCGGCTGATCAATGCAGATCTTTTTCCAGACCGTTAAAAACAAGGTCTAGTAACTAAACGAATCTTATAAGATTCTCAAGTAGATATACAATGTAAAATGTATGCAATTGAGCTAATAGAAGGTCTAAACAATGTTCAAGAAATGAGACAGACCACTTGTTCCAATGTTCTTGTTGAGATACCAATGTGTATCACTATAGCAACGACAAAGTTGATGCCTTGTATATTTGTACTCCTACAAGTATAGTTCTCAACACGCATTCACGAAGTTTTCTGTAAGTCAGTGCAGCACGATTTCTTGCAGAATTTTCAAGATATTTATGTCTGCATGATTCATCTCTACATTATATCTAGAATATCTAACTTACATTTGTACTGTCGTAACTTGTGTTTTCCAGAAAACCAGGGGTCTGGGAATGGAAGGTGACCTTAACGAAAAGTTGTTACGAAGAGCAAAAGCTGAAAACAATGAGAAAAAGGAAGGGAGTCTAAGAACTAAGATATGGGAGGAGAACAAGAAAATGTGGGTGATTGCAGGTCCTGCTATTTTCACACGATTCTCTACATTTGGAATAAGTGTAATCAGCCAGGCTTTCGTTGGCCAACTTGGTGCTACAGAACTTGCTGCTTTCGCGTTGATCCTCACTCTCCTGACAAGATTCGCCAATGGGTTGCTGGTAAATTTCGCCACAACTTGTTGTCATTAATGTTTAGAGTACTGTAGATCAACAAAATTTCCCCATTGCAAGTAATTTTCAATCTGTCAAGTGCAAAAAGTACTTGTGTTCAGCTACTTCATTCTAGGCCAAAAAAGGCCGAAGATCATGGATTTTCATGGTTGTCTTTATGGACTCTAATTTGACTTCGATGGTCTATATATACAGTTGGGAGTAGCTAGTGGCCTGGAAACACTCTGTGGCCAAGCATACGGAGCAAAGCAATATCACATGCTAGGAATATATCTTCAAAGATCATGGATCGTTTTGATCGTGACCTCATTCTTTCTAGTACCCGTATATGTTTTTGCAGCTCCTATTTTAAAGGCTTTAGGTCAGGACGAAGCTATAGCAAACGAAGCAGGAACTATCGCTCACTGGTTCATTCCAGTGATATTTTCCTTTGTCGTTTCATTCAGCTGCCAAATGTATCTACAAGCACAGAGCAAGAACATGATCATCACGTACTTGGCAGCATTTTCTTTGGGAATCCATATTTTTTTGTCATGGCTTTTGACAGTGAAGTACGAATTTGGTGTACCTGGTGCTATGATATCTACTATTGTGGCATTCTGGTTACCCAATGTTGGTCAACTGATATATGTTATCTGGGGAGGATGTCACGAGACGTGGAAAGGTTTTACAATGTTAGCTTTCAAAGATCTTTGGCCTGTAGTCAAGCTTTCTTTATCATCCGGCGCAATGTTGTGGTGAGTCTCATTTTACTGTTTATATCTATGCCAATGAATCACTTCAAACTTTTGACAGGAGCAAACTACTATTAATCTTTTCTATCCGTGCATTAATAATTACCAGTTTAGCGAAGATTCAGTCACATATGATATCTACGCTGTTATAAGTTGTTGTACTGTAACAGTTATTTTATTTCTCTGGTTCCAGTTTGGAAGTGTGGTACAACGCCATACTGATTCTTTTAACAGGAAACTTATCGAATGCCAAGGTCGAAATTGATGCTCTTTCTATATGGTAGATACATTCTCCCTACTTCCTGTTTTTTTTGCTTTCATGTTCTTCTGTGATACTTGAAGTACTTTGCAGTCTTAACATCAGCGGTTGGGAGATGATGATATCTCTTGGTTTCTTAGCTGCAGCAAGGTATTCTGATAGAATTCTTTTTCTGCTACAAAAGGTTTTATGACTCTGTTCATTTCAAATTATGAGGTTCCTTCTCTCACCTTGTAGTGTCCGAGTCTCTAATGAGCTTGGGAAAGGAGACTCTAGAGCTGCAAAATTTTCAATTCTAATAATAGTGCTTGTCTCACTTGGTATTGGATTCGTGCTATTTCTATTCTTCCTGTTCTTTCGTGAACGCCTAGCTTACATATTCACGAAAGATGAGGACGTGGCAGCCAAAGTTGCTCACTTGTCACCTCTACTGGCCTTCTCCATTCTTTTGAACAGCATCCAACCAGTTCTTTCTGGTAATAATGCACTTCATTTTGCTGCTAATAGTGTAAAAACGAATAATTGTTACTAATACGCATGTTTTAACGTTCAATGTAACATGTTTTGGCTGTAGGTGTGGCAATTGGAGCTGGATGGCAGAGTGTAGTAGTGTATGTGAACATAGGTTGCTATTACTTGATAGGAATTCCTTTTGGAATTGTTCTTGGTTATGTCATTAAATTACAAGTTGAGGTGAGTTTTACAGATTATTATGCATAGTTTCACTATTAGTTTCCGGTTAGAAGTAACTTCCTCGACTGACAGGCTAAGTTTTACAGGGTGTCTGGATTGGAATGCTTATTGGAACACTTATCCAGACAATAATCCTGATTATTATAACTTACAGAACAGACTGGGATAAACAGGCAAGTTCCTGATTCACATCACACCTGATAAGCTTGAAATGAGTTTTGGAAACCTGATCGAAGATGACTTTTTGCCATTTGATAACCAACAAGATTTCTTTACTATGGTCTGATAAATTCGTGTTTTCTTCAGGTGCTCATTGCTCAAACACGAGTTAACAAATGGTTCGTGGAAGCTGAAACGAACACCAACTCTGAAGAAGCTGGAGCGTACTAGCTAGGCACAGTTTCATTTTTTTAAATTCAAATTTGTTCTTGTAATAGAGAAAAATACAGTCGCATGAAACTGCTTTAACATAATGAATTAACTTAAACATGAAGAATACTTTCATGTCCATGTTAGTAGCACTTATTTATTTATTATCATTATCAGGATTCATGACTACATTCTCAAAGAAATTATTTGGATTTAACAATATACCAACGCTTCGCCTTCTCTCTTAGCACCAAACCATACGCCACGGTTTGCTCATAACGCACAACTTGAATATCAGACCGAATGAAGGATTTTGTTCCAGTATGAAATTTGGAACAATTTCCTGCTTTTGTTGGAACATCAAAGTAAACATAGCATTTAGCCTTGGGATTGAAGGCTGTGAGATCAGAACCAGCAAGCGTAATGTTGAAAAATCCTGCAGAATTAGTAGTGAAATGACCTACTGTAACGGAATTGGTGCTATCAATAGAGCAGTTCAGCTTCACATCCAACCCGGGAGCTCTTTTTCCGGGCCTATTTCCAGTGGACGAGCAATAGACATTGCCGTAGGCGCTTATGCCTGCCCGGGCAGACACTACTTTAGCTGGAGCTGGAGTGGGGCTTGAGCTCACTACAGGGGGCTCGACAGGGGCCTGCATTGGGCTTGCACTCACTGATGGAGACTCGACAGGGGCTTGTGTTGGTGTTGGGCTAGGACTCATTGTCGGGGATACAATAGGGGCCTGACTTGGGCTGGGGATCACAATAGACCCAATAGGGGCTTGTATTGGGGTCGGACTCACCGGAGACGAGGCAACAGGTTCTTGCGTCGGGCTTGAGCTTACTACAGGGGTTTCGGCGGGGGCTTGTGCAGGGCTAGCAGCCTGGAGTGAAAAAAAATCATGTCTTTCGAATGTCAAACTTACCATGATATATTCATTTTGTTTTAGGCGGAATGAATTCTTTTCTGATTATTACGCATTCTACTTACCTCATATCTCGCCCAGTTCTGCACTTGTTCTTTTTCAACCGTCCCGTATGTGGAAGTGTTCACGGTGCCTTCGGATTTAAGAAAAGACCAGATGTGGGCATAACTGGATGAGTAAAAATCAGGGCAATTTCCATTTCTCGTTGGAACATCAAAGAACACATAGCATTGAGTATAAGGATCGGCTCTTTGAAGGTCAGCACCGGAGATTGTAATGTTGAAGAATCCAGTTGAATCAGTTGTGCTATGAGCGAATGTGTAAAAGTTGTCGCCATCGATATAACAATTCAAGTTCACAATCACATTGCCAACTCCTCCACCTGGGTAGTTCCCGGTGGGGGAGCAATAGACATTGCCGTAAGCGCTAATGCCCATCCGGTTGGAGGGGTAGTCGTAGTCCTGAGCCAGGACCAGGGTACTTGCCAAGTGAAGGATGATGAAGATGAGTGAAACTGATAGGGTATTGCTAGAAGCCATTGTTGGTTACTTGTTAAACTTTGTTGTTTAAAAGAAACTAGCTAGTGTCCCATATTTATAGATATATTCTTAGGCCATACTTTGCCCTTGCTTCCATATTGTTGTTTGATGTTATGATACGTAAAATGTATAAATAGTTCTTCCATGTTATAAAACAATGCTTAAGCAAACTAAAGTCAAATACTTGAAACATACAGTATACAAATATAAGTACATTGACAAAAAAAACCTTCTATTTAAGATGAATCTTGAAAATTAAATAACAAACTCTACCGTTTGTACTAACTATGTCTACGTTGTCTTAAATCAAAGTCGCACCCTTTATTTCCAAGTAAAGTAATATGAATGCAGGATCATTTTTTTATATGGGAAGATACTCATAAGTCAGAACCTTTACTAACGTAGCCATGCTATATCACCAAAAGAGAAGAAAAAAACTAATGTAGGTTTGTAGCCATGCTATCTCACATTGTATGAAGAGAAACTATTCACAAAATTAGAAAATTCTTCAAAGTTTTATATAAATTAAAAAATTCAGTTGTACAATTAATACATAATAATACGCCACTTGTAAATATATAAAATTTTATAATTTAAATATAATGTCACACAATTAATATTTAGTATTACAGGACTCAGAACTCTTATAAAATTTCAACTTTGACAAGTTTTGGTATGGTGTAAAATACCATTTTGGCCATGCCATTGCTGAAGAAAATAGGATTGTGAAGATAAGGAAGGTGCTTGTACACAATCTCAACGGAATATCAAGTATGACAAGAGAAACAGATAACACACGACTCTAGATTAGAGCTAGGCCCATTAATAAAATATTATATTGGAAAAGATAATAAATAATATGGTACTCCCATATCAATATGAAATTCCCAAATTTTATGAAAAACATTTGACCAAAAAGCATTTACCACCAGATATTACATGGATAAGAAAGAATCAATAAATTTATATAATGCTGTGAGTGTGTTGAATTTATATAATATTGTAATTAGGTGAATTATGTGATAATATATTACGTATTTTAAAAGGTTTATATTTAAATTAAAATTAAAAGAAGTATCGATCTATAAGGAACCCTTCTGTCATCCATAACTCTTATACTTATGTAGCACAATATAAAAGATCCACTTGAAGTTTCGATCAAGTCCGACCAAATAAACTTTGATATCAAAACAGAATGTCCACAAGATAAGTCACAATGCTTTGTTCACACTGATATAGACATGGAACGGTTGGTTAAAAACAATAACCATAACCAACTAAAAATTATTTATTTTTCTTAAACGGTTATTAATCATAACCGTAATCATAACCATTCAGTAACCGACCGGTTACAACCATAACAGGTTCGGTTCGTTTACGGTTATGATTAAAAACCGTTTTTTTTTCCTTCAAACTTTAATATTCTATTTTTCAAGTATAAAAATTTCAAATCTTCATATACACACTTTCAACATCCATTTTGAACGAAAATTTGTACGGGCTCATATTTCGGGCCGATGAATCTGGTTTTGAATTCGAATTTAATTTTTTGGTTCCGAAAATTATTTTAAAATTATTTTTTCTTAAAAAATGCAATAATACATAAAAAAAAAATATAAAATAGGAAAAAATAATGAAAATTCCCAAATGAATGCACGTGGATTGGTGGGGTTCCACGTTATTTTTCGTAACTAAAAAAACATTGTATCTAATCATCTAATGTGATTGAATATCAATTGAAAATTAGAGTAGATGAATTAAACTGGAGAATATAATAGAATAGAACAAATCATTGATGGTAGATGTAAATCGCATCAAATGGTACAATAGTAGATGACATTTACATTAAATCCTCATAACGAGTCAACATTCATAAATTCTAAGAAAATCACAACCTAACACAAGTGGTTGGTCTAAATCGAAATGATACTCAATTTATCGCTCCACTTCAATTCTTAATTTCTCCACCTTAAATTATGTCAAATGTTAGTTTATCCTCGACCAAAAATAAATATACACCTATTCATAAACAAGAAAACTATGTCTCCAAGCTTACCAATAAAATCATCTAACCGCCTATATCTCCAATCATGTCTTCTCCAAGTCCAAGCACTTCAAACACTTCTTCATCCGGTAATATGGGCAACACATGCTCCACGCACTCCCGGTGCTCTAAACATATACAGTATATAATTAGACAATGTAGCAACTTAATATTTGATAACTAGATAAACACAAGCATATAAAATAATTATCTTTATGCTTGATTTGAGGAATCCAATCATTAGCACATATTAAAGCCTCTACAGATGTCGCACTCAATCTCGAACGTCGTTCATCAATGACACGACCACCAACATTAAATGCGGACTCAGATGCAACATTTGTTACTGGAATGGCCAAGATATCTAATGCAATCTTCGTCAAGACAGGAAACCGAGCATTGTTTACCTCACACCAGTTTAATACATCTAGTTCACCAGTCAGATGTAAAGGCTCATTCAAGTACACATCCAACTTTGACCTTGGAGATTCAACATAAGTTTGAGAAGCTGCATACCATTGGCTAAACCTCAAAATATTGTTTGATTCACCAGGACTTGGATCAACAGTGTTTGTGCTCGGTGTGTCAACTTGCCCACCATATTGCAAGTATAGCCTCTCCATCATCTCCTGAACTCTAACTATGTAAGAGCCTAAATCATCACCATATATCTCCAAGTAGAAGTACCTCACAATATACATCTTGTACCTAGGATCAAAGACGACTACAATTGCCAACACTTGTCGAACTTGTCCTTCATCTTAATCGACATCCGAGATATGTCATCATTGCTATTACCCACCCACTCCATCAGTTTGAGCTTAATGTCACCCATATCCGGAAAGAAAATGTTATAAGTTTGATATTTGCTTCCACTAAAGTGCTTAGTGGCACGAGCAAATGTTCTCAGATATTCTACACGAGTATAGCAAGATTCCATAAATCAGGAGATGGTAGCCAACGATAACTAGTATCCAACTGGTACAGACGAACAAATGCAGCTCTCAGATGTATAGTCGTCTCCAACAACTCAAAAGTTGAGTTCCATCGTGTAGGCACATCCATAGCCACAGACCTCAAGCTCTAGAGCTCACCATGAGTCTTTGCCATGTCAAATTTACTCATAGCCAATGGAGATCGCTCCAATTATCTGACGCTCAGGCGTATATCATCAATGATCCCTTAGCACAGCTAAACCGTCCTGTACAACCAGGTTCAAGATATGGGCACTGCAACGTACATGCATGAGATCTACTTCAAAAGGAAGGGTGGAATGCTCCATATACCATTCTTTCGGCTTGGTCATTATAGAGTAATTAGCACTCGCATTGTCCACAACAACCGAGCTAATCTTCCCATCAATGTTCCACTCTAGCATCTGATCT
>JAYMSP010003948.1:0-17876 GCA_036897095.1 Plantago elongata
ATAAGAACAAGAAGGCTGAAGAAGAGGCCAGTGATGAAGAAGAGGAGCAAGATGAAGAACAAGAAGATGATGAAGACAAGAGCTAGGCTTACATAAATATATGCCATAACAGATGAACTTGTGGCATTTTGTGTTGCTTGGATTGATAGGTCATTTAGTTTCACTCCATGTTTAAAACCCAACGGGTCTGCTGGCTGAACATCGACCTGGTAGCCTCCTCTAACGGCCTGGAAATCATTTGAAAATTTAAACCACTATCGACCTTGTTATAGTATACAAGTTATATTTTTAGATAATAGAATTGTAAAACATTCACAAAGTAATCAAATGAAAATGAGCAATTATGCTACTGCTAGACTTGGTCCCTGGATAAATAACTGAAGTGCCAGTGCGGATATGCGTAGAGCGTTAGCAGGATTGTAAATGGGTGCTCATCAGCCAAAACCCCTACTCCACCTGCTAGCACTCTTCAAGTGTGAGTGCGGGTACAAATAAGCACCTGTATCCTCTTGGAGCCGATGCTGGAGCAGACTTGACACAGTTTAAACAAAGACAAGTTTGTGGCCCGTGAGGCCGGAATGGAATCAGTAATAATCAGTGTGGCATACTTGCTTAATAGTTAATGGATGCATACCCGTTGGATGGACCGGGTGGCAGATAGTATCCTCTAATCTATCATGAAAGTTCACATTTTTGTAATCAACAGGAGACCATTTGGAGACGAACATACCAGAGAATACAAAATATCACTGTGAAGCAAGCCATCTCTCATTAGTCATTAACACTGTAAACTGTCTGACATAGAATCAAAGGAGATTTAGAAATAAACCTAGAGACAGAAAATGAGTACATGCTTGACGACGTATATACAGAGGAGATTACACATTAAGAAGACTGGAAGTTAGGTGCATGTATTGTTCATATTAGCCAGTAGATGATATCATATCTCCTTGTTTTTATAAGAAATGGGATCATAAGGTAGCAGTTTCCATTTAATTTTCACTAGTACATTAAGTATGGTATTTCAAGGCATTACTAATTCACTAGTATAATGGAACTCGATGAGAGTGAGAATCCTGCACCAACCCCAAAAATGGAGTGCCAATTATCTGATTGTAATCAAACAATTGGCCTGGTGTTATTATTTGAATTTGTCTGGAAAAGATTACTTGTTAAGGAACTATCTTCGGGATCACCATCTGGAAGAAGAAGATCATTCACTTGCTTTCTGGAACTCCAAGATTCAGAGCTGGTTGGAACATCAGTTCATCACATTCTATCAGTTATCAGATCAGATTAATTTATATGTATATGAATATGTATATTAATCCGATTTTCACTATTCTTTCGCAAACGTAAATGGTTTTATTACATGTACTTGAGTGCTTGCTAGGCTACTTCAGCTAGTTCATTTGATTACTCAACAAAACTTCAATTCTAATCTGAGATCCATATGAGTATAATAGGGCTGGCTTAAATGTTTCATCTATATATGTTCTTCTCACTATTCACACAATGGGACCAGAGGGGATGGCATTGATCACAATGTGACCTAGGAAATAATATTCCCAAAGTTTCTTTTACATCATGCTCCATGTAGAAATATCTGTTTGAGTTCACACTGTACAGGGTTCATTTGAACTTAGACTTTTCATTGAATTGTCTATTCTGATCTGAACTGCTCTTTTTACACCTTAATTTGCATTCTTCTTGTAAGTTTATTTCATTACTCTTTGAATCTCTCTGGAAAAAGTTTACTTGTCAAGAAACAATCTCTCTGGAGAACTCTCAACCTGTCTGCAGATCTGGTTAAATCTCGTCAACGAAGTCATGCTGTGAATTTTGAATTGTTTTTGAACCGTACTAGTTTCCACTTTATTTGGGGTCTTTGCCCTTCTTCTTGACTAGTAACTATTTTGAATTTGAAAGGATGTAATCATATATACTCGTATTTAAGGAAGGATCACTGCATATTCGGAGATGGCAGCTTACGGAAGTCTACTTTGTCTGCTGAATCTGATTGAGAACATACGGCTGTACCATGCCCACCACCCAACTTTTCTCGATGCGCGTCATATGCAGCTTGAGTCTCTCAACAAGAAGGTCAGTAGCTTGCAATATCTCCTCGAGTGGTGTTCCAACAATGGCCGGAATGAAGCAGGAGATTTCGAAAGCCTCATTGTAGATGCAGCTAATGGTGCAGAGGATATTATTAAACTGTATATAGTGAACGATATTCGTGCCCGGTCATGGAAGGAAATTAAAGGGAAGAATATTAGAGATAGCATATATACAGATATTCATCAAATGGATGGCATCTTCTTTTCTGAAGAGCTACAGAAAGTTATTGAGAACATGAATCTTGTGGAGAAAGAAATTATGAAGATTAAGGAGAAAAGCAAAGGTGAAGATCAAGTAGCATATCTGTTGCCAAGTACTGCGTCACTAGAATATCCTCCTGGTGTGAATGATGATGACATGGTGGGATTTAAGGATGAATTCAATGAGATCATGAACAAGCTCAATGCTCATGAATCAAATCGCAAAACCATTTCAATCACTGGTATGGGCGGTAGTGGTAAGAGCACACTTGCTAGACATGTTTATGACAATAAATCAGTTGTGAACAAATTTGATGTTCATGGTTGGGTTATATTTTCCCAGGAATTTATAGCAAAGGAAAGATTGTCCCATCTTCTAACGGAATTTGATGTTCCTCATGGTAAGAACGATGAATACCATTTATTAGGAGAGAAATTACACAAGCATCTCTCAGGGAGGAGGTTCTTGATTGTAGTGGATGATATCTGGAGTGTTGAGGATTGGAACAAGTTCAGGTTATTTCTTCCTGATAACAATCATAAAAGTCGAATAATTCTAACAACTAGGCTACTGAATTTGGCGACAGATGTCGACTCTTTTCATCTGTAAGTTGGATTTTCTTGATGAGGATACTAGTTGGAATTTGCTTTGTAGTATGGCATTCTTCAATAACACTTGTCCTTCTGGATTGCAAGATATCGGGAAAAAGATTGCCAGAAATTGTAAAGGACTCCCTCTTTCACTTGCAGTTATTGGGGGCGTCCTTTCAAAAACGGAGAAGACACGAAAGCGTTGGGAGAAAATTGCTGGAGAAATAAACATGATTGTAAGTTCAAAGGATGACGAGCGTTGCTGAATATATTATCTTTAAGTTATAGCCATTTGCCTATATATTTAAAACCATGTTTTCTTTACATGGGAATATTTCCAGAAGACGACGGTATTCCCTTTGACTCACTCATTGATTTATGGATTGTCGAAGGGTTTATAAAATCATGTGGAGCTAGTAAAGGCTTGCAAGAGGTTGCGCATAACTACCTGGAAGATCTTATAAAAAGGAGTCTCGTATTTGTTGAACGAAGTTATGTGGAAGATCTTAAGGGAAAAACTTTTGCATTTCTAGGCAAGAGAGGAAATCTAGGAAAAATCAGAATTCATGACTTGTTGAGGGACTTGGCCTTGAAGGAAGCTCAAAAAGAGAAGTTTCTTCATGCCACCAAATTGCGTGATCCAAAATTTTCAACAAGCATAAACAGTGAACGCTGTGTTGGATTCCATGGTGCTGCAGACAGTGGAATTATATATGAGAATGCTGTAAATGCATTAGTATCATATTTCAGCACTCCGCTGCTTGGTATAGACTTCGGGGAAGCATCTGATTTTGCAACGGCATTGAGGAATAATAAACTGTTACGCTCTTGTATAAGTGATATAGACTCCTCATCAGAGAACAACAATGTTTCTGAATTTGAAAATGCATCGAGCACAGCAACATTTCTCCGCTCTTTAATATGTGATTCAGACATGTACTTGTCAGCATCGCCTAGTTTCAGATTGCTGAGGGTTTCTTCCAAATTGAACATTAGGTACTCCCCAGAAGCTATTTTTAATACAATCAACTCGCGGATCCTGTACATCTGTTGTTTCGACAGTCCTGAGCTTTCTTCCATTCAACATCTCTGGAACCTGCGGGTACTTGTTTCTAGAATAGAAGGGGTGCCCATGATTCCCAAACCTGGAAAGCCAGCTACATTCCGGATTTGGGAAATGCCATTACTCAGGAAACTTGTCATGGCTAATTTTACTCTCCCAGATCCTCCACAGGGCCAAATGGATGGAAAATGTGATCAGGTTACAAACTTGCAAGCAATTTCGTTTATATTGGACCTCAAATGTACTGTGGAGGTCATAAGAAAGATCTCCAATATCCAAATACTGCACCTTATGTATGGTGATGAAAGTGATAAGGGGGTCTCACATTGCTGCCTCGAAAATCTCGACTGTCTGCATAAGCTCCACATGCTTGGAGTCTGGTTTACGCATAACATGGATTTGCCTGATCGGACTAATTTGCTCCAAAATATGTCACCGATTTTGTAATGAGATTGCATGTTATTGATCTTTACCTGATTTTGTCTTTTAAAAGTTACGATAACATTTGATGATAAATTAAGAAAAATATAATAAAATATCCTAATAACGACGTGTTATGGATATGTTAATTACAACAACATTTGATGATAATTATGGATACAAATTTATTAAAGTGTGTATTTGAGTGTTATGGATATTCTATTAACAATGTCTACAGATGAGGGATCGAAAGACACTTCAATGCTGCGGGGGGGAGGGGGATTACGGAAGGGCAGCTTCTGGTCAAGTATTTGGGTGTCCAGCTTACGACTCGACGGTTGGACATTCGTCTTTGTCAGCCACTGATCGACAGGATCATGACCCGGATCAGCATTACAACGGTTGGGCATTCATGAATCTGGTCTGCAACTTCCCTGCAATCAGTTTCAGCAAAACAAAGAATTAGCATCATCAAGTATTGAGCCATTGAGGTTATCAATGTCGGAGCTAATTCGATCTCTGACTGAATAACACAGAGGGAAGGGGATAGTAGTAAATTGTCAAGTTAGGCCTCCATGTTCATCCTAGCTAACATGTATAGATTTGATAATACAAGCGAAGTTATGAAGGAAAGCAAACCTTGTTGTGTCACGGGACTTTGTCCATGTGTTGGTTGTGGATTACGGATGAGATGGGCAGAAGATACAACCAGTGCTTTTTTCCCCTGCGATTTGAGACAAACCTCAAGCTAATTGACGAACTCATAAAACAACCACCACGAATCATCCCCTTCCTTTCGTCGTCTATCATTATCCTTCTTTCGCTTGGCCTCACTGCGTGGTCTTCCTCTTCCCGCAAAATTGTTGCGGAGAAGAACATAACTAGAGCCGAAGGATTACCAGAAAAGGAACGACAAATGACACAAATCCTCTCTTCTGTTTCCTCTCATGTTCCTGTACTTCATTTTCGTCTTCCTGATCCTCTTCTACTTCTACTTCTACTTGTCACTCACTAAAATTCGAAACCCATCATTCCCATAGCATAGTTGTTCCTTCAGTATTATCTTCGCCAAAGAAACAATCGAACTGCTACACATTTTTAAGTGAATTGATTGAAGAGTTGGCATATCTCCGAATTCTGAGGGGATCTCCTCCAAGCTTTCCATATCCTGAAGAAAAAAGGCGCTCGAGGCATGGGAAATGGTCACTGTCTGCTGACCAACTAACCAGATAAGAGCATGCTTTCAATCTCAGAATTTTCAAAGAAAGAAAAAGCCCATAATCTACAATCCATTCTTCTCCAGTACAACAATTAGTCATGAGCATGCCTAGCAAGTGTGCTCTTACCACAACCACCCATACCAGTGATCGAAATGATTTTGAGATTTGATTCATAGGCATTAGGCTGTTCATGATCTGATTGAACTCGTCCTCAAATCCCACAATGTCATCATCATTGACATTTGGAAGACATTCAATTGAAGCACATGGGAACCCATATGGCACTGGCTGATCTTCACCTTTGTTCTTCACCTTTATCTTTGTGATTTCTCGCTAGATAGGATTCATATTCTCAATCACTTTCTGTAGCTCTTCAGAAAAGATGATGCCATCCATTTGATGAATATCTGCATATACATATTGTCTAGGATTCATCCATCTGATTTCTTTCCATGATCGAGCACAAATATCACCCACAATATAGAGTTCAATGATGTCCTCTGAACTACTAGCCGCATCAACAATGAGGCTTTCCAAATCATCTGCTCCATTCTGACCACTGCTGGAACACCACTCCAGAAGATACTGCAAACTGGTGACCTTCATCCGGAGAGCCTCAAGCAGCTTTTGATGCTCGTCAAGAAACTTTGGGTGGTGGGCATGGTAAAACTGGATGTTCTCAATTAAAGTCAGCAGAGAAAGTAGACTTCCATACGCTGCCATCTCCAAATAGGCTCCGATCCTTACCTGAAGAGATTCTTCAGTATTAGTAAACTAGACCCGTTAACTAATTGATGAAGTGTGAACTTCAAGGAAGACAAACAAGAGGGAGCTGGATACAGAACGTTAAACGCATAAAGGAACCAGAACAGCATATAACAGTTCTGTTCCATCCCTAATTTATACTTCTGGCAATAGTTCACTAAATTATCTCAGTCACAGCATCTATGTCGATGAAAAATCAAGTCAAATGCATCTATACTACATATTAATTTACAAATACAAACAAGTCTAACCTGATAAGCAGAATGTGAAGATCCAATTAGACCAGAGAGGTTGTGAGTTCTCAAAAGCTAGTCAACGATTTTCTTCTTCTCCTACCACACGGTTTTGATCGTACACAGTGCAGGTGATTTCGAAAGATACTTCTTGACATGCAAGTAAATCTTCTTTTCCAGAGAGATTCAAACAATAATGCAATAAACTTACAGAAGAAGGGAAATTAAGGTCTGAAAGAAAGCAGGTTCAGAATACACAAATTCAATATAAGGTGTTAACAACAATTTCACACAGATATATACCCTACATAAGTTAACAACAATTTCAGGTCAAATCATCCCCAGCAACTCTTTTGTCCTTTCTTGCATAAGTTAAAAAATTCAGATGCTTCTTCATGGTATACCCACATTTTTCATTCTAACTTCAGTGTCTGCGGCCCCACGGAGTCCAATATGACGTTCGATCTTTATACTTATTACATGATGAAACTTCTCTTTATGAGAAGGCTTCATTGCCAAGTTCCTCAATAGGTCATGAGTTTTGATTTTCCCAAGATTTCCTCTCTTGCTTAGTAATGTGAAAGTTCCTTCCATAAAATCATTGGATGAACTTTGTGCAACATACAAGAGACTCCTCTGTATATGATCTTCCAAGTAATTCTGCGGAAACATCTTCCACCAATAATTCTGGCCATAGGTCGCTGGAGTACTAGTTCAGTAGCATATTCGTTTATGCATATTAAGTCGGATATTAGCATATATGTGTTGCATCAGTGTTGATAGGCATTAATTTATGATGCAAACGAATTCAAGCTGGATATAGATGACAATATTCCACAGATCATTCCAACAGTGTCTTTAAATTAAATATTAGGAAATCCTTTCTACTCTGGAAGCTGAAGTGATTCGGGAACATCAAACAGCTAGCACCTAATAAATGTAACGCTTAGGAAAGAAAAGTGAAAATGGGATTAAGAAACATATTTATATACATATAAATTAATCTGACCTGAGAAGTAGAATGGGATGAACTGATGTTCCAACCAGCTCTGACACTTGGAGTTCCAGAAAGCTACGCAATTATCTTCTTCTTCTTCCAGATGGTGATCCCGAAGATAGTTCCTTAACAAGTAATCTTTTCCAGACAAATTCAAATAATAACACCAGGCCAATTGTTTTATTATAATTAGATAACTGGCACTCCATTTTTGGTGTTGGTACAAGACCTAAAGATTCTCACTCTCATTGGGTTCCACTATACTCCATTTCTTAATTAAGGTTTGTCTACACAGAATCGAGCCTTGTTCGTGCTTCTTAATTTATCATTTTGCTACTTTGGCTAATACCAATATGTATGTAGAAAGTCATCTCATTCACCAGCACCAACTTCTTGTGATATATTTCCTGTACAACAAACTATGAGGATTAACATTACATGAAAGACTAAACGATAACAGTAGTAATTCTCTGAAATACTATAACTAATGTACTAGTGAAAATTCAACTTGTATAGAAGCTGCAATGTTATGAACACATTTGTTATAAAAACTAGCAGATGTGATATCATCTACCGCATCTGTTCTAGCAGAAAGCTCATATGTGATAGACAGACTGGAATAAGAGCAAAATGATCAGTCGTCAAAATCGTACAGATGTCTAGAGATGTAGATCTGGAAAGTAAAGTGCACCCATCTGAATCAATAAATCAACGTGCAAGAGAATTCAGGTCAGTGTTTCCATCTTCTGGACAGCATAAACTTGACTTGCAGCCTGCCTGATCCAAAACAATCCGGAGATAACAGAATAGCAAATTAACAAGACCGTGATAGGCATAATCGAGTGAACAAAACTATGAATTGATTAAATAATTCTGTTTACATCCTATGTCAAGGACTGAAGGGTGGTTGTAGAAAGTATAACTTACAAAAACTGATACCTTGTGACTAATGCCAATTATTGTCCTCTTCTCTGCTTCGGTCTTTTATTTTTCTTCTGCTGCTTGTCCTTACTCTTTCCTCCTATTCCCCTTCCTTCAAAGCTCTTATGATTTAATACATAAGTCAATCCGTAGATTACCAGAGAAAGAACCAGAAATGCCACATATCCATTACTTTTCCTCTTCTTCTTGCCATTGCTCTCGTTTTCAACTTGTACATGCTTGTCGTCCACCAAAACCCGGAGAATTTCATTATGAAGGTCTCGTTGTTCCTTTAGTATTGTCTTAGCCGAAGAAACAACAGAACTGCTACAGTATTTCAACTGGATAGATTGAAGAGTTGCTATATCTCCAATATCAGAGGGGATCTCTTCCAACCCTATCATATTAGAAAGAAAAAGGTGCTCCAGGCATGGAAAATGGTCACTCTCCGCCGACCATCTAACAAGTCCACAATTGATTCTGATCTCCAGTATTTTTAGACGCTGAAAAACCCCCTTGACTGAGATCCATTGTTCTCCAGTACAACAATCATACAACTTGAGCTCTTCAAGACGGGGCAAGGATCCAACTTTTGTTGTTAAATGTTCCCATTCAAAACCACACTGTAGTAAAAACAACCTCTTGAGTGATTGTGAGAATCCAATGTTCTGGAGCAAAGCAATTCGAGAAGGCCTTTCCATGTTCTTGACAAACCAGATTTGAAGGCCTTCAAGCTTATGTAGACGGCCAAGATTGTTAAGACAGTAATGTGAGATCCCCTTTTCACGCTGATCAGCATGCATCAACACGAGCTCCTTGATATTACAGATTCTCCTTACTACAGCATCAGTACATCTAAAATCCAAAATAGATGAAATATTTTGCAAGTTTGTCAGCACACGGCCAGCTCTTATACCCATTCGACAACGTGGAGGATCATGAAGAGTAACATCAGACATAGAAAATTTCCTGAGCAGAGGCATCTCCCAAATGGGGAAAGCGGCTTCCATTTCAGAAGTTGGAGAGAAATCAATAGAAATTGTTTGTAGATTCCAGAGAAGGTGTATCGAAGAAAGATCACGAAATTTGACACCAAAATCAATTCGAAGGCATCGGGAATTAATTAAGTGGAAAAGACCTCCTCCTGAGTAGGAAATGGTCACATTCTGTGAGACCCTCAATAAGTTAAAACTAGGTGATACCGGGCATAACAAATGTGAATCACACATCAGAGAGCGGACAAATGTTGCTTTACTCAAATCACTGTTACTTTCAGATTCTTCGAAGACAAATTTATCGCAGGAGGAGGTACTATTCTGCAATATAACTCTACGTTCACCTAGACTCACTGATAATTTACAGTCACACAATTTGGTAACGTGAAGAAACTTCTCCCTTTGAGCTTCCCTCAAGGCCAAATCCCTCAGTCGGTCATGGATTCTGATGCTTTCCAATTTTCCTGTATTTCCTATCCTGCTAACATACACAAGACTTCTCTGAATTAGATCTTCCATATAGATCCGCGCTACCTCTTCCATACTTCTACCAGCTCCACATGGTTTAAGAAATCCTTCAGCAACCCATAAATCAATGAGTGAGTCGACATTAATGCAATGGTCCTCTGGAAAGATTCCCAAATGAAGAAAACATGGTTTCAAATGAATAGGCAGATGAATATAACTTAGGGATAATATTTTCAAGCAACGCTCACCGTCCTCTGAGCTTACCATGCTTATATCTCGAGCAATGCTTTCCCAACACTCCTGTGTTTTTTTGAGTTTTGCAAGGAGTCCCCCCACCAAAGAAAGTAATAAAGGGAGTCCTTTGCAACCCTTGACAATCTTTTTCCCCACCTCCAACAATTTAGGAGGGCAAGTTTCATTTAGAAACACCTTCCGAGAAAATAGATTCCAACTTCGAGTCTCATCGAGAACATGCATCCTATAAATATGAGAACAGCCAACCTCTTTTGCCACATTCAATAATCTACTGGTCAGTACAACTCGACTTCCATTTCTAATACGAGGAAGGAAGAATTTTAACTTCTCCCAGTCCTTAACACTCCACATATCATCCATTATGATCAAGAACCTGCGTTCAATTAGATGATCATGCAGTTTCTCTCCTAATTGATGATAGTCATATTTTCCTTCGTCATATTGACCATCAAGAACCCCTGCTTCCTTGAGCAGATCGAACATCCCTCTTTTGGCATTGAACTCCCGAGAAATTGTAATCCAAGCCCGAACATCAAAGTAATTCACGATTGATCTACTGTCATAGACATTCTTAACAAGTGTACTCTTGCCAATACCGCCCATGCCAGTAATCGAAATGATTTTGAGATTCTTATCCTGCCCAAGGAGTTTTTTCATCATTTCATTAAATTCTTCCTCAAATCCCACCATGTCATCAAATCCGTCGTGCGGAGATTTTGGTGTGGTTAAATCTGGGAGTTGATTATAATCTTCATTGTCCATGTTCTTATCTTTAATGTTGACCATTTCTCTCTCCATACGATCTATATCTTCAATAACTTTTTTTAGGCCTTTAGGAAACAAAACAGGATCTGCTTCCAGAACATGAATAGAGCTGTGGTTTTTCCACGACCGATGGTGTATCTCACCTACAATATAAAGTTCAATAAGGTCTTCCGCACGATTAGCTGCATCTACAATTTGACATTCCAAATCCTGTATTTCGGTGCAAACTTTGTTGGAACACCACTCTAGAAGATCATGCAAGTTAGCAACTCTCTCATGGAGAGACTCAAGCTGCTTTTGATGCTTTTTTGAGAAAATTTGAGTGGTGAACATGGTACAATTGGATTTGCCCTATCAGATGCATAAGAGAAACTAGAGATGCATAGGCCGCCATCTTCAAACTCAAATGTCTCTCTATCCGAAGCAATCCTACACAAATGGTTCAGTGTCATCATTAACCGATTATACTACTTAAGTTCATGCTACAACAACCAACATGTGATTTATCACAAGAATGTCACTCCAGAAACTCTTTAAGCCAGAAAAATAAAGATCTGATGAAAACCTGTGATTGACTAATATTTTACTAGGCCAACTTAGATTTCCTCATTGGGGAGGCAAAAAACTGAATTTTCAGTGACTTACATAAATGAAGTGATCAGAGGAACCCCAACAATATTCCAGCAAGCAAATGATATGTATGCATCATGTACATTCATTTTGTGCCACACCCTACAATCTCCAGTTAACAGTTAATACTATGAATCTTTAAATTTTTTTATCAATATCATTATTTGTAATTCGCAGACGAAGTTGAAAATCGTTCATCATCATAAAATTTTAAATGAAGCACAGAACCACCAAACTAATCTTTATACTCTACCCAAATCAATCATAATCTCTCTGTTCAATCCATCTGATTTGGAGTTACACCGCTGGGACATGGGAGTTACATCAACTCCCAGCAAAGTTCAAAACAACTTATAGCTCATGTTCTGATAGTAGCATTAAAACGCTACCTAGTTATCGACCCTTGACACAGAATTAAGACTTTTAATACTCAAAGCTAATAAAAACCACTTGTGTCCCTATTCAGTAATAACGAATTTGGAGTTATAAACATGCATGTTTTTCTTCACAAAATGTTCTGTTTACTAGCTGTTGCACAAGCATAATCAAAAGTAGATTCATCTTCAGAGCTATTTGAATATACTACTTGCAACTTTAGCAAATACGTAGATGCAATCAAAGAAGAAAATAATCAGATCATAGCAGCTCACCGGATTAATTATCTAGTTGAGTTGTAGCAGTGTCGAATCTGCTTAACAACAAAACGCTTCGAATTCTTCTTTAACAGGGATAGTCGAATCGGTTGTTACATTGCACCAAATAATCAGCAGGAATTATATACCAACAGCGTAGCTATTTCCAGGCGTAAAAGGCACATTATGATCATGAAATGATTGAAATCCAACAATCTCCTCACCTAATATATATCCATGACAACCATTTATAATCAGAAAATATGAAACCAATTGAATAGTAATTTCTAACAGCAAACAAGAACATATAAAAGTGGCATAAACATTAATCATCATACTTAAACTGACCTTAATTATCAAAAAATGTGACAATCCAATAGAAGCTTTGAACTCTCCGATTAGATTCAATCAATCAAGAAATGTATATGAACATCTTCTGTTGGATCAGATGGATTGATCGTGTCGTATCGTGTCATGTCATGTGAATGAATGGTGGTTAATACAAGAGCATGGTGCACTTCTTCTAACCTTTTCTTCATTTTTTGCGGGTGAACAAACTAGACGAACACTTCAAGTGGGGTAGTGGTGTTATTTTTCAACTCGTCGGGGACCAAATGCACAAATATTAACCACTTCGTTTTCAGAATTTACATATGGTAAAACTTGTAATTTAAGTTCTAACCATTTCAGTTTGTTTAGTTGATATTGTTTAATTTTGATATCTTTTATTTCGTTTGTCTAATTCTGATTCTCTGTTAGCCGAATGTAACAGAAAAAAAAAAATTAGTCAATTTTATACTTTTCTACCGTCTTCATTTTTGGTACATTTTATTCTATTTTAATTTAATTTTAATATTCTTTTAATTAAAATTAGTGGAACTGTTAATTTGACAAAATTAGTAAGAATTATTATTAGTTGTCAACGTTTTATTAAATCTTAGCATGATTTTATTTTTATCCAATTTGGGTACTTTGTAAGTTAATATAAGTGAAAATGTCAATTTGACCGAATTAGTAAGAATTATTGTGATTTGTTGTTTTATGAAATCCAACATTAATAATTTTTTATTTAAAAAACTAAATTCCATCCATTTCTAATTTTAATAAATTGAAAATAAAAAAATTTAAAATAAGAAGAAATGAGGTTTTTTATTTGTATTCATGTTCGAACTTACTTGAAAAATTGTTTAATAATGTAATATATAATGATAGAGAATAATAAGTTGAATAATACACTAGTATTAAACGTCCAAAAAGAAGGTTGCATATTTCAAAGACTTATAATTATTATATATAGATAGAGCAACATTCCGTTGTCGTCCAGCGGTTAGGATATCTGGCTTTCACCCAGGCGACCCGGGTTCGATTCCCGGCAACGGAAATTTATTTTTTGATTTTTTTTCCAATATATTTAACAAAATTATCTCGATTATTCTCAACCATAGACGGCATAAGTTCAAGGCAACTCCTTTTCTTTACTCAATGGAAAATAAGCCAGTCCCCCTCGACTACTTGCATGGCTTATGGTGATGATTCTGCAGTCTTCAATATTCTTGATCATTGTAGAATTATTTCTTGACAGAAGGTCTATGTAATTGACCAAAAGTAGCTAGTGACATTGTTGGAGAGAAGAAATATGCGCCAACAAGGTATTCATGTAGATCATTTTTGCGGTTTGCATAGCAGTCACGTTTGGAGTGAATGGTGATCCAGGAGTATTGCCCAACTCGTACGCCATTCAAGTCATCACCTGTCATCTGTTTCTATGTTGCAGGTTTTGCGTGGTCATGAGGACCCTATGATGGTTGGTCACCTGTCATATGTTCGTTAACATGCTCTTCACCTTCTTCATCGCAGAACAATGTATTTTACGAATTTTCCTTTTTATTTCATGTAATCACTCTAGGCATTGTATTGTTGAGTTTTACACAAATGTAAATGAACGTCCACACACACACACACACACACACACACACACACACACACACACACACACACACACATATATATATATATATATATATATATATATAATTATTTTTATATTTTTAAAGTTAGTATTCCCCAGTAAATATCTTGATATACCAAAGCTTTTGAGTGGTTTTCTAAAAGCTCCAAATTAATCATCAAGATGTCAAAGTCTATTCATCATCGACCATGGTTGTTAGCATCGACCAAAGGGTTTCTGTTTAAGTTACACCAAGTGTCACGTCCCAAAACTAAATTACTTTGGTGTGACTGGCCGTCTATCATGAGATAGTCTCACGTCAAGACAAAGCCTTCTTTTAATTCTCAAATGTTTAATAAAACCTCAGAGTGATAAAAAAAAACAGAGCATCTAAAAGTCATTTTTACAAGTCCTCAGTACATAACAAAACATCTCAACAATACAATCACCATCTAAAATACAACTCCAGAGTACGCAACGTCTACTAAATAATCTTCATAATCCATCCCTCGTCTCAACTCAAATTACCTCCGGTCGATCACTTATTAAAAAAGTGTAAGGGTGAGCTCCTGGCACTTTTACCCAAACCAAGTACATATAGAAAAGTATGCATATAGTTTTATATTTCAAACGTAGTCGAAAATCATTGGCTTTGCATGGAACACATGTCACAATACACAAATCACATTTGGCTCGAATCAAATATACACTATGGCCACACAAACCGTGGTGGCACACAGGTCGGCTTTCACATAATATACCCTAACAAATAAGGGTCCACAATTACCCGTTAACACATACGGGTCCACAATTACCCTGTAACACATAAAGGTACACAATAACATAACGGAGTACTCCAAAGCACGACATACCCCCTAACACATAGGGTCCACACACTTCATATGCATATCAATGAGCATAAACGTACGTACACATAATCCATGCTTTATCAAAATACTTTCACAAATCGTATAAACAAAGAAAAGATTTATGGGATATACATAATTAATCATTCTTTAAAAAGACTATTATACCAAGTCTCATTACTTGATATAATAACCACAAGTAGTTTGAAAATCGAAAACAAGTTTTATATACGAAACATATAAGCAAAAGTGTCAAGAGTTCTCCTTACCTCAAACTCGATACGAATCCAAGTCCATCTCGATAATTCACAAAACCATCCAATATCTTCCATATCAAATCCTCCAAAGTCACATTCCACCACAAGTCATCCAAAGAACCAATCCTAAACTCCGTATAACCCCTAATACGGTTTCAATATGTCAAAAAGAGTAAAGTACAGTCATAAGAGCAAAACGATAATTTTATGAAGTTAGGAAAAAAAAAGGATAAAAAAGGGGGTGGAAGGGCATAAATATGATTCAGCAACATTCAAGGGTAAATTGGTAATTTTCTGGACACAATTGACGCTGGAAATAAAAGATACAAAAATATGAAACCTATGGGATTTGAACTTGTGACCTGCCAATCATAGTGCCATCGCTCCTACCACTATATCACACACGTTGCACTATCCAATTTAGCAAATGAGTCCATCTCTTTAGAGTCCATAATATATTAAGAGTCTTTGAGAGTCCTACATAATAAATAAACATATACAGTTTATACATAAAATCATACAACATCATTTTTCACGGGTTGACCCGGTCGATCCTTATCAACCCACTTTTTTCCCCCATAAAACACAACTCCTTTCACCTTCCATCCAATTATATTGGTATTTTGCATTAAATTGTATATGTTTGAAATATAATTGGCTATATTTAGCATAAAATTAGTGACGACAACCTTTTTATTATAAAAAATACAATATTTATAAATAAATATAGAAATTAATTTAATTCATCAATCAATAAATGTTATACATATAAAATTATACAAAAAAATTAAAATCACTATATCCAAACTACATTTATCTTTGTAAAAAATAAAATAAAATCATCCTTGATTGTTCGTCGATTCCTCTATCCACGTCTCCATGTTTATTATCAATCGTTTGTTTATCCAATCACCATTTTTACGAAAATCTAGTATATGCAACAAAAACAACAACAAACGTCAACAATTTGATTTATAACATCAATAATTGCAATATAAACATATGCAATTAGTGGTAAGGAAATCGAAACACCAAAAAATTAAAAACACCAACAAACATAACTTATTTAACATTCAATATCAACAATTACCGTATAAACATGCACATTTAACACTGAAAACATAACGGGTTTACAAAATACATTATCTCTAAAGAAAACAAACATCAACAATTTACAGCTAAACATACACAATTGACATAAAAACTTAAACAAATTAGAATTTCAAAAGAGGAAACATAAAGCCTATATTAAAGCATCATCTATTTACCATTAAACATCAACTAGTATAAACATAGACTATGCATACATACGTCCAATTTTATAAAAAAAATAATGAAACCACAAAAATCAGTTATTAATAGCTAAATATATACAATTTACATCGAAGACAAAAAAAATAAATAATAGTATCTCAACGTATGAAACATAAAAACATAACTAATTTACTGTTGAACCTAAGCAATTTCACTATGATTATATGCACACTTAGACAATAATCACTAGTAATAAAAAAAATGTGAAACATAATGTTTTTATAACCAAACATAACAATTTACACATAAACATGCACAAAATCAAGCAGAACCATAGGCAATTTAAAAGCAATACAACATAAAGTTTAATTATAAAGTTTGAAACCACAACATCATCTATTTACAACTAAACATACAAAAATTACATAAAAATCTAAATAAAATTGAACTACCAACAAACGCATAAAAAGCATAGACAAAACTAACTGAAAATTGAGAAAATACACAAACATCAATAATTACTGGTAAAACATACACCATTAAAGTTCAAATATCAACAATTTCAAGCGAAATATATTGTTACGAGAAATTATTAAAAATCACCAAAACTAAACGAAAAAATGAAAACTGAAGAATCAAGAGAAGAAACCTGAAAATCAAGGAAACAACAAGGTAATGGCTCATGTGTGTTGAGTAGTTGGAGATTCACCGAAGAAGACGACCAGAAAAGCTTCGAAATCCGGCCAACATCTTCAAAACTTGACCAAATGAAAAAACAAAATCGATAGGAATGTAGATCGGGTCATGGGCTACTCAAATATGCAATCAGATTTAAAATTGGTTGTCGGATGACGGAAATATCACCGGAGATAAGATAGAAATCGGAAGAGAGAGAGAGAGAGAGAGAGAGAGAGAGAGAGAGAGAGAGAGAGAGAGAGAGAGAGAGAGAGAGAGAGAGAGAGAGAGAGAGAGAGAAGATGGAAAATGAGAAAAAATACTGAAAGCTAGATATTTATATGACCTAAATACCCTAATTAACCAAACCCGAATACTAGGATCCAAAAATTAGACCCGCAAAATTTACAAAGAAGGCAAGTTGATTATAATTGTATATGTTTGTGTATTTGTGTGGAACTCTCATGTACTCTCACAATCTCTAAAACTCTTATAAGTATTAGTATTAGCAAATTATGTTCATGTACCCCGTATATTCGGTGTTTAAATAAATAAATTACAATATCTAGCATGGGTACCAAATGAAATTCACCCATATTT
>JAYMSP010003949.1:0-17875 GCA_036897095.1 Plantago elongata
AGGGGCAAAGAATATTTAACAGGTCCCCTCACGTGTGAGCCGGTAGACCTAAGCTTAACACGTGTCAATAGAGAGGGGCAAGCCCAGAGCAGGCAGATAGGGACCAGAGCAATTCAAAATCCAACTTCCATTTAAGTAGTCCATAGGGACTAGAGCAATCCAAGATCCAACTTCCATTTAAGTAGTCCATGGGCTCAATAGAGAGGGGTAAGCCCAGAGCAGGCAGATAGGACCAGAGCAATCCAAGATCCAATTTCCATTTAAGGGACCAGAGCAATCCAAGATCCAATTTCCATTTAAGTAGTCCATGAGCTCTGATACCATATTGAAATGGATTCATCTACCCTTAAAAGTCCTTGTAAGAGGAGAGAGTTGTCTCATATTTTATAGTGAGTGTCTAAGATGTTCTCAAGTGATGTGGGATATTTAACAGTAACATTAGATTGCTTAACAAAACATTACTCTGGTGACAATAACCTACATGTGTTGAACACAATTAAATGTATAGATACACATCTTTAATAAATATTATACAACAATATATGCATCGATATTTACAATCTACATGCAACTATGCGAGTAAGATATGTTCCCTTATTGTTGAGGTTAGTGTTGTTTTTCGAGCCGAGCCGAGTATTTTGATATCGAGCTGGAGCTCGAACTCAATCGAGTCGAGCTTCGGCTCGGCTCGTTAACAAAACGAGCTCGAGCTCAAAAATATATGAGCTTTATCGAGTTTTAACGAGCTTTATCTATAAATATGTTTAAAATATGTATAAAAAATTATAATTTCTTAAAATAATTATGCTTAACGAGCTTTATCGAGCCGAGCTAAAAAATGCTTATCGAGTTGAGTTGAATCGAGCTTTATTGAACCGAGCTCTCGATAAAGCTCGACTCGAAAAACAGTACTAGTTGAGGTATGCAGTGTAGCAGTTACACTACAAAAGTTGGTGTTTGTTGTTACATGGAGACATGGCTGAAAATAGTTTGTGCAGCAGCACTCCAGGGTTCGTCTGGAGTTGCAGATATCTGAATGTTGTACAGTATGTGCTAAATAAACTTGAATTCGTGCAGTATAAATAGATCTCTAGATTTATTTATAATATAATAATATAAATAAAGATGATGATGATTATTTTAAGAATTGTAACACTTAGTTTTAAAATAGTAATAGAATCCATGGCGATGGGTGAACAAACGAAAGCCAATGGCATCACGTGGACAACCGTAGGGTGGCATACAAAAGCATGATTCGCAATCAACTCTTGGTCCTGCAATAGGCCACGCCATTTCACCTGATATTTCAAGTCCACTTGGATTTTTTTACGACCAATCGAATCACCACCATTTTCAGACTTTTTAATTCCACATTTTCCAACTGTCACTGCTCATTCTCTAATTCGTTTCTCAATATAAATCACAACAGAATTCTACTTCTACTTCTGTTCCATCATCACCCCATGTCATCTTGCTACTGGAATGCAATCAACAACAAACCTTCTTGTTCGGTAAGGTATGGATCATGTTTTTTAAAATTAAACGCAATCGACTAAGTCGAAGAGTCAAAACCCGATTCAACTTTCAAGTATTCAATTTTGAGTTTTTTATTATTATACACACAAGCGACTAATCCAGTTAAAATGTTAATATATTATTTTGTTATGTCGGGATACTTGAAACGGAAGAGCCAGTACTCCGTCCCCAATCACATGAGCAATGATGTTTTGCGAAGGATTCTAAACCCACACTCCAAATTAGTATTGAATAATAGAAGATGTAGACTTGTTATAAACAAAGAAGACTATTACTATAAAACTAATAACTAATGGAGTATTAAGAAAACCCAAAAGAAGATTAGTTAGTGCGTGCGTGTGCGTGTGTATTTATGTATGTATGTATGTATGTATCTGGTCTGGGCTTAACTGAATGTGAGACGTAGATGAAAAAACGGAAGATATTTGATTTTTCCATGAGGAAAGACCCATAAGAAGCTTTCTCTCGCTATATCCACACATTACATTTTATTTAAGTTTGTTTGTCGTAGCATTTTCAATTTTGGGGGCTTCTCTTTTTATGTCCTTATTCCATGGCTCTAAACATTCCTCCCATTACATCCTCTTTCAACTTGCTTTTCTCATCTCCACTTCCTTTTCTTTTCTACCTTACTGTTTGTGTTTGCTCCTCCATTTAGGTATGTGTAAACCTTTTTTTCTTGCTCTCTAATAGGACTACTCTTTTTCAATTCATTTACTACCTTGGATATACTAATAATTGTGTTTGCTCAGTTGATCAGAGTTTTGCCTCAACTAGGTGATTCGTTACTCATTAGTGTTTAGTATCTTTGATGCGATGCATTTGCTCAGTTTCTGTTTTCTTGGCATAAAGTTGTCATTTTTATTCCATTTTCACTTGTTCTTCTTTTGACCCAGAAGTTAGTTTTTATCATGTTGCATTTATTTTATGTATGTAGTATGTATGTATGTATTTATGTATGTATGCATGCTTTCTTCTTGGTTGTGGATCGCTGTATTGAATGCTTGTTTTTGCTTCCATTTGTCTGTATGGCTAGCTAGTAGTATTATATTCTTGTTTCTGAGTTTCTATGTAATGGTCTAGGATGGTATCTGCATTGATTACTCCGATGCAGTGTTGCCCAGGATTTTTGGGTTTACTTGTATGAATTTGGGGTAGCAAGATAAGTTTAGTCTTTATCTGTCCCTTTTATACCCATCAGACTAATTAAAACTCATCTCCTTGATTTATTATCTGCTTAGTAAGATTTGAACGTCGTATTGTGTTTCGCTTCTGTTAAGTTTGGCAACAATGTCAGACACATCGGCGAAATTGCTGCTTCTGTATTAGTAGTTTAGTACGTTTTTGTTGTTATAATATGGTAGTATAGTATTCTAGTGTTCCTCACTGCATACAAGCTTTTGACGAAGGTTCCTTTTTTTTATGTCTTATGGTGGTTCAGTCGAAAGTTTGATCTCTTTGTCACTCTTATGTTGAGAACTATTGGGATGAAACAAGAATAGGAAGCCAAATTGTTGACATCATGTGACTTAATTGTATGGCCCCTCTTTTTCTTTTTTTTTGTCAGGAAAAACCTATTAACTGAAGGAATGAGTGTATGTTAGATGCTATGGAGGAAGTAATGGGTCACGACATCGATGAACCTGTTGATGACATGCACATTGCCGTTAAGCCTGTCGTCTCCAATTTGTTGAAGTTAGATCAAATGATTGCACCTGGCGTTGAGGAATATTCTGAGAACTCCAGGAACCAGTTTTTAGATACTTTGGACCCAAAAAACTCGGACAGAATTGGTTCTTCCGAACAAGCAAGTACCAGTCCTCATTGCCAGGATGATGCCAGGTTCATGGTGTCAGAGTTGACTCTGAAAAATTATGATGGCAAAAGTTTGAGTATAGTTGGTACTGCAAATGACAGAGAGAGCATGCGAACCACCCGAACCAATTGGCAGCATTTGTACCAGATTACTGGTGGATCAGGAATAGGCAACATTCATGGTCAAACGGCATGCAAAGGTAAAGGTCAAGCAGCACCAACTGCCTGGGAGGATAGGAGCTACACGTATTCCGGATCACCAGATAGAAATCAGCCTTTACTAAACTACAATCGTGATGCAGTTACGAACACTATGTTAGGTAAGAATGATAGAGCTACTTCTGGTGATATCTTTTATTCTTCTGATTGTAGCCACACAAAATTTCTATCTAAATCTGGGTTCTCTGACTACTTTACTAAAATTCCGTTGACAGCCAAAGGAGCAATATTCAGGCATCCGGCTGGCAAAGAAGCCATATCTGATCTGGCGAACCAAGACTGTTCTAAGTCATTTGCCCCTAGTTTGACAAATTCTGCTGCACCACTATGTTTGAAAGCACAACATGTTGGCCCTCTTCCCCGTGTTATGTCTGAACCGTGGGCCAGTCTTAGTACTAAGAGTTTTACTGATGGAATTAGTTTAAGAGATTGGCTGGATTCGAGGAGACATAACTCCGATAAAGTGCAAAGCTTGCTTATATTTAGACAGGTTTTGGATTTTGTCCATGTTTCTCATTCTCGTGGAGTTTCTCTTGAAGATTTGAGGCCTTCTTGCTTCAAGTTGCTGGGATCTCACCAGGTTGCTTATGTTGGATCTTCTGTACAAGCTGGGGGGAGGGAAAATGCTAGCAATCAAAATATTCGCCAATCAATTCACGGTCAGAATGAGAAGAGGCCAATGTGTGAAAGTATGCTCCCCCTTGACAGACATGCTATGAAGAAGCAGAAGTTAGTCGAAAATATGAACTTTATTCGAAAGTGGCCCCAGTTTCCATCCAGATCATCTGGCATAACTCCAGCATCACAAAACGTGGGTGCATTAGGTGGTGCAGACCCACAACCTGGAAATTATTTAACTGATGAACATAAACTTAAACTAGAAAGTAAGAAGCCGAGAAAGTTCATCAGCCACAGTGAGCAGCCATTACACGCATCTTTTGGCTGTACAATGGAAGAGAAATGGTATGCCAGTCCTGAATTGTTTGATAAACATAGCTGCTCAGTTGCATCAAACATCTACTGCTTGGGGATTCTTCTATTTGAGGTAAGGTCCAACACTAGTTTAATGATTCCATTATAATTTTATACATGTAATGAACTTCCCCTGACTGAAAACGGCTGTTCTACTCTGATAGGCACCAGAGTACAATCATGATATGATTTCTTACGTTGACTTGCCTTCGTGTTTCTAATTGGTTATTATTGTCTCAATGAAGTATGATCATCCCATTCCATGCCGATTGTCTGGATACCTTAGTCCATTTCAGTTGTGCTTTGCAAATTTCACATGTACACAGGCATTTCAGTATATTTCACATTTTGTGTACTGTTTTCTATTTAACATCAAAAGTTGGCTCATTTTCGGTTCTAGTATATGCCACATTTTATTCTATCTAAGGTATAGATCAACCTTAGTCCCCTTTAGTCAATAAATAATGCATGGTTTGGAAATGTGCAGGCATTGTTTAGATTTACATGTACAGAGACGAATATGCTGAAAATGCTTTGAAATGTAGCTAGTAATATGTTTAGATGTTGAAGCAAACCAATATATCCTACATAGTCTGTGCATTACATTGATATCGGTCCCCTGCTCTTATGTCTCAGTTACTTGCTTTCTTTGATTCCCAAAGAAGTCATGCTGCTGCAATGCAAGACTTACGTCATAGGATTCTTCCGCCTAATTTTCTGTCAGAGAACCCAAAGGAAGCTGGGTTTTGTCTTTGGCTGCTCCACCCCGAACCATCATTGCGGCCTACAACTAGGTACATTCTTCACTTCTAGCATTGGAGTAAAATTTACTCTCTCAATTTTCTGCCTTGAAAAAGTTATGGTAAATGTACTAGGGATTAACATATAGTATGTGTAATAGCAGTTTGGCGTGTTGGTTTACATCCAAAATATTTTTTCTCTGTGATGCAGTTTACATGTAATGCAAATCCCTTTGGAAGAATATAACCAATGTGTTGTTCTAGACCTCAAATATGTCAATTAAATAAGCTTATTCTTCAAGCCTGTTAACACTCCTGATGGTCTAATAGATTATTTTCGGTGCAACCAAATTAAATATGCATAATATTGATTTCCCATGATTAAGTCAGTTATGATGATGCTAGGAATGAATTGTTAAGCAAATTATTAGATACCGTATATTTGAGGGAGAATATTTGTATGCAATTTTTTACGCGTTTCTGTTGCCTTTATTATTGTCTGACGAGGTTCAGCAAGTAATAATTTTTTCTGATCGAACAGGGAAATTCTGCAATCTGAATTTGTAAGTGCAAATCAAGAGTTATCTGATGGTAATAAGTTATTGTCATCTATTGATGAAGATGAGGAATCGGATTTGTTGGTGTACTTTCTTTCTTCACTACATGAAGTAAAAGAAAAGAATGAATCCAATCTCATGGATCAAATCCAGCGCATAGAAGGTGACATTCAAGAGATTAAAAGAAGAAGGCCTAAATGTTCGCAGGTTTTATCTTCTTTGTCCCAGAAGTTGCAAGATTTATGTGGAGCCAGTGAGTCTCCCAGGGAATGTCCAAGTGCAGATAAGGTATCGACGATTTCCACTGTACTAAATACAGGATCGAAGCTGATGACTAATTTCAAGCAACTTGAAAGTGCTTACTTTTCCATGAGATCTGACATACAGTCTTCAGAGAATGTCACTTTAACTAATAGTGAAAGTGATCCACTAAAAGTTCGAGAAAGAAGATCTAGCATGAGGAAGAACGAAGACGACCATGGTTCCAAAGATTGTTTAGGGGGTTTCTTTGATGGCTTGTGTAAATATGCTCACTTCAACAAACTTAAAGTACGAGGTACAGTACGCAATGGAGAATTCAGCAATTCTGCAAATGTGATGTGTTTGAGTTTTAATCGGGATGAGGACCTTTTAGCTGCTGGAGGGGTGTCAAAGAAGATTAAAGTTTATGAATTTCAATCTCTCCTTAATGATTCAGTGGACATTCATTATCCAGCTGTTGAGATGACTAATAAATCGAAGTTAAGTTGCATTTGCTGGAATAGCTATATCAGAAATTATCTGGCTTCCTCTGATTATGAGGGCATAGTCAAGGTTGGTATTCTTCATCACTCTTTTATGGAATGTAGGTTAAGGTGGATTATTGTTGTTAATGTAGCTTATCTCCATATATTGACTTAATTACAGCTTGCTGAGGGTTAAATTTTGGAAACTATATCATTGCATAAGTTTATTTCTCAACATAGAAAGTGTGGCTGTAAATTCTATCTTCACTAAAATCATGGCATGATTATTTGAAGGCAATCACTCATGTTGATATTCCAACAAAAGGACAGTTCAATATCTTTGATCACTTCTGCCACCCGTTTACATCTAAGTTTCCATTTAATTGTGTCTTTTTCACTGATAAACATTGATCTCCTTTCCTTCTGTTACGAATATGACCCAAGTTGAGTACACTGTTTCAAGCTAAGATGACTTGCAGAGAATAGAAGAATTTTTGATGTAATGTGATTATAGTATCATACTATAGTATATGCAGTTAATGTGATCTATGCTGTTATTATAAGGATCTTCCCAAAGTTCAGAAATGCTCATTGTTGATTATGTGATATGAGCAGGTTATGCACATCAACTTAACACAAGTGTAAATTTATTATACTGTTGACTATCCTTTTATAATGTGTCCACAGTAACATTGTGTAATTTGTGTTAATAATATATGACTTGGTTATTTTAATGTTTATGTTGCCATATAATGATTTGCTTCTGACATGATATGCTTAAAATCATTGTAGTTGTGGGATGCAGCAACTGGTCAAGAGATTTCTACACTCGCTGAACATAGTGAAAGGGCTTGGTCTGTCGATTTCTCTCCCGTGGACCCTATCAAATTAGCCAGTGGGAGTGATGATCGCTCAGTGAAGCTTTGGAGCATAAATGATGTATGCTACCTGTTCGTGTTTCATTTATCTCATTTTCTTGTGGAGAGCTATTATGCTATACACTGTTCATTTTTCCTTCTATTAAGATGAGTTAATGCTTTTCTTGTATTTAACATGTGTAGCCCACGCTACAAATATGTAGCATTTTTCTCTTAGCCGTTGCATTTTACACTATTAACTGAATTCTTTGGTGCAGAAAAATAGTTTATGCACAATCAGGAGCAATGCAAATGTATGCAGTGTGAAGTTCTCAGATGCCTCCTCTCACTTGTTAGCTTTTACCTCTGCTGATTATAAGACTTACTGCTACGATCTTCGCAATATTTCGGTTCCTTGGTGTGTATTGGCGGGCCACATGAAAGCTGTTAGCTATGCAAAATTCTTGGATGCTAGCACTATTGTTTCTGCATCAATTGATAATACGCTGAAGATTTGGGATCTGAACAAGACGAATTCCAACTGCTTGTCAAGAGATGCTTGTATCTTGACTCTCAAAGGGCATACCAATGAGAAGGTAAACATCGTTGAGTTTTTGCCATGAACTGTGCCACTATTGTTTTTATGTGCCATGGAATGATATGTTTTGTCTGGCATCTTGCAGAATTTTGTAGGCCTATCAGTTGCTGATGGATACATAGCTTGTGGTTCAGAAACCAACGAGGTTGGTTTTCTTCATTTCATCATGTGTCTTACAATAGTCGTTGATATGATTTCGATATGCTTGCACACAACCTGAATAGAGGGAACTGTAGAATATTGTTGTCTTGCCTTTTGGTTGAGCTAATGCTTTGAAAAATAATGGACTGATAAGCAGTAACTGCCAAGTAGTAGTAGTCACCGAACCCACACGCCCATCCTTGACTCTATTGAAGTTAAATTTGGGCTGTGAAAAGAAGTTAAATACAAGTTTTTGTATATACTATTTGACTCGAAAGTTTGAGTTCGTTGAAGTGTTCTTTCTGCTAGAGCACAATCTCAAGTTACTGAATATTATATGTTCATCTGCAGGTATTCACCTACTACAAATCCCTGCCGATGCCAATTACTGTTCATAAATTTGGTTCCCTTGATCCCATAACTGGCAAAGAGACCGAAGATAACAATGGACAGTTTGTTACAAGTGTTTGTTGGAGGCGTAAATCAAATATGGTTGTTGCTGCCAATTCGTCCGGATCTATTAAACTTCTGCAGATGGTTTAATATTTGGATTTTAGATACTCGGTGACTGCTCACTGTTGAAAGAGACTTTGTGCATCTTTTAGTAGTTCATTGTTTCTTCACTTGCATGTTTCAGCTTCTGGAAAACATGGCCTTCCAATTTTTTCAAGTCTATATAGTATATACACAATTCTTGGCTGAAGATAATAGCTGTGTAGTTGAATTCTATCAAAGATAATGAAGACCTATACACAGGTTGGAATTTCACATTCTTTTCCATTTATGCTGAAGTATAGATTTCCTTTTCTCTTTAGTATTGTGCATGCCAAGATTTGATGAGGACTGCAGAGGTGATATTCTTGAACAAGATGCAATGAGCTTCTTGTACAGAGTGACAGCTGAAGTGAGATTTGCAATGGGGTGTAATGAAGAATAAGGCCCAAGCTTGACCAGATTCATGATAAGGAGCAGACCATGTTTGTCTCCCAGAAATGGAGCAACTGATCACTATCTCTATACATGTGATATGTGCCCCCACTCTTGCTAACCAAAGACTTTCAAAAGACTTCTGTTCTTCCATGAGGTCATGCTTATCTGAAAAGGAATGAAAAAAGAAAGTACCTAGGTTCACGAAAACTTAATTCGTTTTAACATGTTAAACTTTTATGACTAATCTTCCTTATGAGGGACCAACTAAATAACACATTTATTTATAAATAACATATGTTTAACTCTAAAATATTTATACTTTTAACTATATTGTATAATCTTCTAAAAGTTTATCTATCACTTTTGACCTAAATATAATGGAATCCAAAGAAAAAAAGAGAGGTAAATAAATTCTCTCACTCTTATCCTTTCTTATATTTCATTTTCGTTTTAATTTCATCTTCACAACGCTTAAATGAAAATTATTTATTCTACTTATGCAATATATCTCATCTTTTATTTACTAAGTATCATATTTTATTTATTCATTCTTCTGCTTACAATCGTATCTCCTATTTTATTTTAAAAAAATTATAAATCTTACGCTCCGGACCACTGGACAAACCGGGACGGAGGTCAGTATAATTAAAATATGCCTGCCATCCACAGAGAGAGTAACATGCGTTCCATTTCCATCAACAACTTAGACAAATATATACTGATAATCTTCCTTTTCTGGATCAATTTTCCCCCTTTTTCCGATTTGGATTTTGCAGCTACATTATTCATTCCCATTTTCCTCCCTCTCTTCTCTGCGTAACACCATCATTTTCATCCCTTTTCATCGACCACGCAGAGAGGAGAGAAATACACAATTCACAATGAATTGTAAGGCTTCGTTCGGAGTTTTTGCGACAATTGCTCTTGTTTTCGCCATTTTCTTGCCAACTGTTTATGCTCAGGGAAATGCCCCTGCTCCTGCTCCTACAAGTGACGGTCCGTTTCTTTCTTTATCAACTCTTGTTGTATAAGATAGTAATAATGCTCAGAGATTTCTATCTATTATTGCCTCTGCTGTGTGTTCTTACTCTTTGTTATGCTAATTGAAGGAAAGTAGACTAATTTATGAAACCCTTTTTATTGCAAATCTTCAATGTAGCCTCGTTTAGGAAAGGTAAAATGTGATTTGGGTGGTTTTGATGTGATCTGGTTTATATGCATGTATCATCTTGTGAATTAGGAATGATAAAAATTAGAGCTGGACCTTTTAGTGTACTAATTTATTGCATTGCTATTGCTGATAGAGAGCAAGTATGCTTTTCTTAGATCGATTGGACCATCGAGAAAATGGTAAAGATTTAGTTTGGTAGGTCCGATAGTTCAGTAGTGTTATCAAAGTCTTGAGTGAATGTGGATGAAACAGACATCCAAACTGAATGTGTTTGCATCTTTTGACATGTTGTAGATGAAGGTGGTTTTAAGAGGTAGTACATGTAGGAATTAGGATGTATGACTTTTGGTATTTTTTGGGACTGGATGATTGGTTGCTGAATGATTTGATTATGTTCACTTGAAGTTTATGAACTGATAGTTCTTGAAGTGCAAGAGCATTGTTTGCATGCACTTTGGGTGTCTATGCAATGCCGTATGTTTTATTTTATACTAGTATGATGAGATCGTCTTAAATAGCTGTGACGTGTAGCTTAATAATGTTTCTTGTGCTGCCCTTCACCAGGAACTGCTATTGACCAGGGCATTGCTTATGGCCTGATGCTACTGGCTTTGGTGCTGACATACATCATTCACTCATTCGATGTTCCGTTCAGTATCTGAGTTAGTCCTCCTTTTGGTGTCTCTGCAGAAGTATGTTTCATGAACCAAACTCGCATGGGTAGTTTCTTCAGGACTGGTCTTAGTAGATTGTTCAAACACATAGTTCAGTCCTGTTGCCTAGTACTGCCGATGTTTTAGTCTGTTGGGTGATTTCTTCTTTTACCTTTGTTTGACTTCTTGGAGATTTGGTTGATGTTATCTTACTTTCATTTCTAAAGCTGAATGTCTTTGTTACGTGGAACATGCCCATGACAAGAATTCATGGAACTTCCAGTTATAGTAAATCAGTATAACTGGAACAAATTTAGATGTATAGGAGGAGTATATGAAATGAACTGATAACATTGACAACCATTATATGGTCATCAGTGCTACATAGGGAACAAAATATATGAAATCTAATGATTTCCTAGTATCATTACAAAATGGAATTGGAGGCCAAGAACTTGCGAGTTGCTCATATGGTTTTAATGGATCACCTAGAAAGGACATGGTGTAAAGGTACATGAGTCCCTTTTCACATGTTATACTTTGACTGCTAGATAAACCTATGCAAAAAAAATAAAAAATCAAATAGCTTGTGATTACTTCTGGAGAAGATCTTAGTGAACTGCTTAGAGAACTTCCACTCCAGTGAACTGAGTACTACCACCACTTTGCAACTCTGGGTGAGTGCCTGATCTGCTTCTTCCACTGTGTGAACATCCTGTTCTGCTTCTGGAAAGCATTTGCATCCGCTTTCTTTTAAGCTGGTTCTTAGATTCCTCTTCCTTCTTGTCAACAAAAGATAAGAATCTTTGGATTTGTATTAAGCGCAAACTCCTCTGCAATGAGGTTTCCGGCTCTTGATTAGTATGTCGCTTGAACTTCCTCGTGATCTTGCAGAAATGTATGAACAGAGCGATTATGCACACAAATCCACATACGACAAAAAGACCCATAAAGCTCCTTAATTGGAGATGATTTAGGTCCTCATCCTCAGAGCCTCGGATGCGACAAGCTCTAGTTCTCAGATACTTGTCGCGTATCGCCTGAAGTTCGCCGCTATCTGATAATGATAATATTGCAGTAGATATATCGTTGGCTAATGGGGAGTCTCTTTGAAATGCCTGCAATAGAATAAGAAGTCTGCATCAGAAAGCAATTGGTTAAATTGAACTTCTGCACTATACACTTTTTTTCCACAAAGTTGGTGAAATGTGCATCAGAGAAAGCAGAAGAGATACTCACAAAACCCCATCCTCTATCTGCAAAATTTTGTCCAACAATTTGAAACATGCAGTTTCCTGAGATGAACAAATCAACATATGGACTCTCATCAACAATTGCATCGACCGTTCCTTGATTAAGTGCATCTGCATATTCTTCAGCCGAACCAAGAGCAGTTAGCCTAGATCTGGCAATGTTGAGTTCCCGAACCAAATAGTTTTCAGCAAAAGAGCCTACTTGGTACCCAATACGATCATTGGTTATGATCAGTGATTCTATTCCAGTAATGGTAGGGGGTAGCTGCTGCACAGTGAGGATCGACGTGAAGCTTGCAGTGTAGCTTGAGTTGATTATTAAAACAACAAAAAGCCAGAAAAATAGCACCACGCGGCCAAGTGTGCTCACTGTATTTTCTCCTGGAATGGAGTTAAAGAAGCAAATATAAGTCAAATGGACTGATGTTACTGCCACAGTTTTTACTCAAAATTGCGTACTTACTGTGAGCAAAAAACATAGTTGAGAAAGAAAACCTGCAAGGTTAAGATAGAGTGAGGATCAGATACTGAAGCACCAATGTACTAACAAAAAGAAAAGATCAGCAACTGCTTCAAAGAAAAGAAAGGAAAACACTACTACTGAGATTTAAAGAACATATTAATTCACCACAACACATTACCATAACAAGGTAATGAACTGTTTCTTAAGTGGACCGCGAAACTCATCGTTGAGCCTGTGTTCCAGAACCCATATGACCACTCCAACGATGATGAAAGATGCCCATGTGACCGCCCACATCCATGGCGTGAATGGGTACAGGAAAATCCAAGGGCTGGAATTCCTTCTCCTAATGGGTACGACAACAACAAGCCCTGAGTCTATGTAAGGCTGAGTGAAGTCTACCATCTTGGTCCTGTTGGGAACAATCGCAATATCACCAACAGCTGCATCAAATACCTACACCATGCCCAGTTTTATATACAAACCAGTTTTAGCAAATTAAATGCGGAGTACATATATAATGATTTATTCTTAGTCTATCTAGTGATAACAGAAAATCATCTGATCCATACTTACATCAGATGCAACATTGTTCACAAGATCTCCATAGTTTGGATTTTTTAGCCCATCTCCAAACAGGATGAACTTGTGAAGTACTTCGTATGGAAGTAATTTTATTGCTGCAAGAAACACGTCAATGCAGTACCCATGGATTTCATTGGTGCTCTGATCCTCCGAAACAAATGCTGTGTAGCTTACTCTGTGTGGAACCCCGATTCTTAACTCTCTAACATTATGTGGGAAAGCCCAACCCCGTGGCTTGACTGTCGTTTGTCCAGGCCAAACTACCTGAGATAAATGCTGGCTTGCAATTGAACGATTGGGTGCTCTACCGTAAAGAGTCTCTGGAGGTACAACAGAAAGACCAGAATAGTTACACCAGTAGCCTATTCGCGTGTAACCTTGCCCAACTACATTGAGGATTTCAAAACCTGGGCGTATTACAGATCTATCAGAAGTGAATGCAATTTCTCCGGTTACACCTGTCGTATTGGTATGTAATATATTGTCAAGAATTTGCTTCCCTCCATCAAATATGCTCAAGGCGTGAAGATTAAAGGTGGTTCCTCGAAAACCATCCAAATTTGAGTCATTCGAGAAAGATATAGTACCACCTTGATCAAGAAATGCTTTGACTGCTTTAGCAATAATCCAGACAGTATCATAAGCATATAGGCCATTAGGTATTAATCCAATCGAGCCGTTGCTCAATTTGGTCCATCGAGATTCAAATGTCCTTTTCCTCTCAGAATCGCGCACGTAAGGCCTGAAAGTGAGAACTCCTTGTACAGATTTTGCATACTCTCTAGAAACTGGAGCAGAATCAAATACAGTGGAAAGCCATGATGTGGCAATCCAAACATACCCCTTATCCATCATCCCAAGTTCGTATGCCACCTCAAAGACCAAATTACCAATTAAAGCATAGGCATTTACAACTATCACTCGAGACTCAATTAATGAGATCTTGATCAACTCTTTCCGGATTTCATCACGAGTAGCAAATGCTTCTGGAGAAAGCGGTGCTCTGTAAGATATTCTCGAATGTCTCTCTGTGAGCTTCTGGCCTAGAGCGCTGATGCTGCCCCGGCTCTGCTCATCATCTGTGTAAAGAGCTATCACCTCTCTGTAGCCGAAATATCTCACCATATCTGCCACAGCTGTCATTTGGAAAAGATCGTTAGGTGCAGTTTGAATGAAGTATGGAAATTGAAGGGATGAAAGGCGAGGATCTAGTGCAGTAAACGACAACATCGGTACGTGAAGCTCGTTTGCAAGAAGTGACAGAGTATGAGCATTTTCAGACACTTGCGGTCCTATTATTGCAACTGTATTAGTCTCCATGCACTGCAATCCTGAGTACACCAAAAGAAAGTCTTTACTTATTGAAGGAATAATTTACATGTAATCTCTCTTAAGGTTAATCTGTCACAGTCCAAAAGTACATATCTAGCTTCAGCTGATATCAATTCTGACCTAAAAGCAGAACAGTTTGGTGTTGCAGAATCAGTAATTACTTAAAACAATTTTAAGCAACATGCCAAAACATGTAAATAAGGTACAGGAAGATAATATGGTCTACCTCCAATGATGGTAGAAAAGCTACTGTAGTTCGAATCACGTATGGACAGGACTAATTTTCTCCCGCCCAGAATGCTAGGATCGGAATTTATATCTTCCACTGCAGCTTCAATTGCAATTCTTGCCACTCTTCCATTGATAGTGCTAAACGTGAAAATGGCCGCAATATTCACATCTTCTCTTGAGTTTTCATCAGAAAACCCGTCAATACAGAGAAGTAAAGCTATGGCTAATCTCAACAGAATCGCATTCATGTTGCTAATAAAGTTGGCAAAACCAACATGTACCTAAACCGCAAGGAACTCAAAGAGCCAAAAAACAACTAACCAAAACCTATATTAAACTTCATTCAACACTCAAAGCAAGCCATACAACCCACGATAAAACCTTACACAGAATCTACCATGCTAATGTTACAATTAAGGCATAATGAGACCAAATACCAATAATTAAAGCAGTCACATTAAAAAAAAAAAAAAATCAGTCAGTTGGACATAAAGCTTCAGCAGAATATAAAAATGTTAAGTTCGTAATTATGACTGAACATATTTAAGAAAAAGGTAACAAAATCCTGACGTAAATCAAGGAGATAAAGTGTCAACAGAATCAACTGATGGAGTACAACATAGTTAGCATGTCTGTACAGCAAAGTAACTCTCTAAAGTAAGAAATGAACACAGCATAGGTGATACATCCATAATAGAATATTCCATCTGTCTAACTGACCTGTGGGAAATTCTTCATTCTGCAATGGCAGAGAATACTTGAAGTTGAGGAAAGAAGAAACCAACTTCTGAGTTTATCCTCTCCTTGAGCAGTCAATGTCATTCTGTAAGAAACTGGGAATATTAACCAAATATGAAGTGATGGTGCTTGAACCAGTTATCGATATGAAACCAAAAAATGATAAATCAAAAGACCACTAAAATGATATAGTTGTATGAAAACATAATCAAGACTAATTGATGTTCAATCACATAACACATGATATGCAATTTATACATTATAAAATGTTGCAACTGTAAAATATCCTTTATTTTCAAAGAGTGCCGTGATTTTACAGAGATATGTGTATATCCATTGGTACATGAAGATCTTGTAGATTTCTGTGGAGTTTATACATGTATACGGTATACTTGATCACAAAAACCTGTCCTACTATATGTGTATGCAAAGTTGAACATGTTGAGAAGCAAAAAGGAGACCGGTTTTATCCATCAGTTATACTAATCTGATTAGCTAGGATCTGACTGTTGATAGCTTCTTGAAGAACTGATCAGAGGATTCTCGCTCCAGTGAGTGCACCCCTATGTTGCAGCTCAAGTTGAGTGTGTGATCCACTGATGCTTCGACTTACTGAAATCCTAGAGTTTTTACTTGTGGACTGTATTTCTGTGTGCTTTCTCTTTAGCTTGTTTGTGGACTCTACTTGCTTCTCATCAGTAAAAGATAAGAATCTTTGCATTTGCACGGAAAGTGGTAGTCTCTGATGGCTATAATGCTGCTTGAATTTCCGTGAAATCTTGTAGAAATGTATAAGCAGAGCAACAGTGCATGCAGATCCACACATGGCAAAGAGCCCCATAAAGCTCCTGAAGTGAAATTCGGCTGGTTCCTCAGAGCTTGTTCGACTACAGTCGTTTCTAGTATTCAGATATTTGTTGTGTATCTTTTGAAGTTCTCCATTGTCTGATAATGTCAAGATTGCCGTGGATATGTCTGTGGCTAACGGTGAGCCTCTTTGAAATGCCTGCATAGTAAACAAAAGCACATTTCATCTGAGAACAACCAAAAAAAGATGAGGAATCACTTCTGCTTATGCAACTTGCACCAAAAAGATACTGTTCTGAAAAACACAACACCAAAACTACTAACTTTCCACTGTTTGGAAACTCTATTCCGCACCAAAGTTTCTAACTTGTAAATGTTGTCCCTGTGCCGAGTTCTTAATAAAATACAAGTAAAGCATAAGTCCAGCAACAAGAGTAATACAGGAACTCAGCATAAGCAACATACAGCAGAACAGGTGAACATGCATTTTCCTAGGTGCGGAAAGAAGGAAAATTATAGTTTTCAAGCTTATAGATAATCCAATAGACTCACAAATCCCCATCCACTATTCGCAAAATCGTCTCCAACAGCTTGAAACATGCAGTTCTCTGAGAGGAACAAATCAATATATGGACGCTCATCAACAATTGCAGCAACTCTTCCTTTACTAAGTGCATAAGCATATTCTTCAGCAGAGCCAAGGGCAACAAGCCTTGATCTAGCAATATTGAGTTCTTCAACCAAAAACTTTTCGGTGAAAGAGCCTACTTGGTATCCAATACGATCATTAGATGTGATCATTGATTCGATTCCTCTAACAGATGGGGCTAACCGTTGCTCTGTAAGGATCGTTGTGAAGCTTGCGGTGTAGCTAGATGTGATTATTAAAACCACAAACAGCCAGAAAAGCAGCACCATTTTGCCAAGTGTACTCACAATATTTTCTCCTGAAATGCAGTTAAAGGTGCAAATAAGTGAAATGGATTGATGCTGCAGTTATACATTCACTAAAAACTACCTAAATGGTGAATACTTACTGTGTGCCAAAAACATAGTTGAGAATGCAAACCTGCAAGGTGTAGCAAAATGGATAATTAGATCTAGATTCTATCCGTAAGGAAAGCTCGTACTCACACAAGTTTTGCCAATCAGGCTAATCTTGTAGCACAGGTCAACAACCACAGTTAACTAGTATTATAGAACGGAAAAGGGAAGGAAAACAAGAGGACAATGTTACCATAAAACCGTAACAAACTGTTTCTTAGGCAGACCACGAAACTCATCGTTTACTCGGCGTTCAAGAACCCAGATTACCACTCCAACAATCATGAAACATGCCCACGTGACCACCCACATCCACAGAGTAAATGGCCTCATGAAAACCAAAGGCCCATCCATTTCTTTGATCGGCACCACAACATCGAGCCCTGAGTCTACATAAGGCTGAGTGAAGTCAACAATCTTAAGTCGGCTGGGAACCATTGCAATGTCACCAACAGCTGCATCAAATACCTAAACAAAATCCAGTTTTATATGCTATTTAGAGCAAACT
>JAYMSP010003950.1:0-17870 GCA_036897095.1 Plantago elongata
GGAGAAGAAACGGAATGGAGAAGAATGGAGAAGACGGCGGGCAAATCGAACTGAGTAAAGTGTCAACTGTCAAGACGGCGGGCAAAACGACGGCGGGCGACGGAGAAGAAACGGAATGGAGAAGAATGGAGAAGACGGGACGGTGAAAGAGAAACTAAGAGGACGGCCGACGGTGGAAGAGAAACAAAGAAGACGGAGTGACGGACGGAGGCGGGCGGAATGGAGAAGATGTCAGGACGAATGGAGAAGAAAAATGGCGGCTGCTGCTAAATGCTAATACATGGAGATGGAGACATGGAGTAGAATAGATAGTTAGGGTAAATTGTAATATAACAATAATACCCCTGGTCTAACGGATAAACGGATATCCACGGATATCCGTTCAAAACGGATGAAGGAAAACCCCATCCGCGATCCGATCCGTTTTCGCGGATCCGGATGAAATGAGCAGCCCTACCCTTGAGTACCTGCATTCTGGTACATATTCAACTGTGATTCATGGAGACTTGAAGCCGAACAACATATTTTTGGATGGCAGTATGACTGCTCATGTTGGTGATTTTGGATTGGCAAAGGTCCTTCCCGGTAAACTCTCAACACATGAAAGTAGTTCGATTCGAATTAAGAGTACCATAGGCTACATCCCTCCTGGTATGATTTCCCACAACTTGTTTTTCTTTCTTTGATATCGTCATCCATCTGGTATGAGTGGCTTGGTTTCAACAGAAGGGGATGTACATGGGATGTGTACAGTTATGGGATCCTTTTGCTAGAGATGTTCACTAGTAGAAGACCAACATGTGATGAATTCACTGATACTTCAAGCCTTCGTGATGTTGTCAGAGCTTCATTATCGAGCCAAGTGATGGACGTCGTAGATCCCGTCATCTTACAAGAGCACAATCATAGAATTGACACCGAAATCAAGCAATGTTTAGAATGTGTATTGGAGACCGGTTTGGCATGTACGGAGCAATTTCCTAGAGATCGAATGTCAATGACTCATGTCGCAAGTGCATTGAATGAAGCTATACCCAAGGCCAGATGATCCATTTCTGAGTTCCCTGATTGTTATGTCTCATATGTATCAGAAAGCCCTAGCTAACGGTACTAAGCTTTTGTTTTTAACTTTTAACTCTTGTCTCAGAACGGAAGTCCTAAGAGTAAATCAAGATTTATGGATATGTATATTCATTTGAGCTGAGAAAACACGAAACTTTATTCAATTTACCTTTCAATCTCACATATATGATACATGTGTTTATATATAGCACAAAGTATCTCGAGATCCCGTCTCTAAATAGTTTATTTAGAGACCGACCTATACTTTTAATTAATATTAGATTGAAGCTTTTTATATTAAAAAATGTATTTTAATTTTAACATAGACATGTTGATTAATAATATTAGTGGTTTTTCCATTCTTTGACAATGTATGCAAGTATCTACTTATCTACCCATGATGAAGATAAATAAAACCTCTGAATACTTTAGTAACATACGACACATAAATTGGTTCGGTTGAGAGCATCAACACATCAAACCTGTAAGTGGAATTATCCGTAGACCATTAACCTATCAAATACCATGGAAATAAGTTGTAGACCATCGTGCGCAATTCACATCGTATTGTTCCCAAAGAATGACCTCCGAAGGCACTGTTACTACAAATGCCTATTAATACCAGATCAACCACACTAAACAAGGTCTCACCTTGGTTTGAGCCGCGTGTCGCCTCTTCAAAGACATACCAAGGAACCACTTAATCAAAGGACAAATATGGGCCCTAGTGCCCTATCCCTTTTGTCTCTTTAAGTACTAGTTCATCTTCATTTACACTCACTATTCATTTTTCTCCTGTCATGGATTCAATCAAGATTAATAATATAAGTTAGACAACTTTTTGGGTCAACATTTCATCTATTTACGTTGTAAAAATCACAAACAGTAAGTTTTTACTACATTCATTTTTATCCATATTCACCCGTCAATCCGGCCGCCACCCATCCACCATTTTTATCACCCGAACCGTCGCGGTTTAAAAAATATTTCACCCACCTTAATTTATATTTATAATCACCCATCATTAGTGGGTCGGTTTAACGTTTTGTTAAATCCCGTCTACACCCGTTCGCGCACACCCCTCATCTCTTGCATCAACATGGAAATACTCCACGAATGTCACATGATAACACAAACATTTATTACTCCTCAATTATACTGAATCTCTCTCTAAATTGTCACCTCAAGAAAACTTAAATCATATTCCAACCTGATCTTAGGTAAGCAGTGAAAATGGGTTAACCTTTAGTCTTCTAATACGCAGAGATCAAGACTCAAGCAAGGAATTAGTTATTTACTGAAGAGTAAAGAACTATCTTTTTACGAAAAAACAGGCTTCTTATGACACTTCATTAAGATGGATTATGATGTTAGGCAAATAAACCATAGCCCACAGGCAACAGTTAAACGGCACCATAGGATGAAATTAGATGGAGTATGGTAACTGGTAAGTTGAAGATGAGTTACAAAATCGGTGGGAAATTAAGTGAAACCAACTACTAGCTACTACCACATGTGCACATTGATTAATAATTCTTGTGTTTTTTTTTATAATATTAAATTTTACAAAAAATTACAAAAACTACCTCTTCAATATGTCACCTTTACGTATTCAACTCCGAATTGACAATAATTACCGATCTGTCCAAAATTAACAAAGGCTAATTGAAACAATTATATTAACCCTAAAAGTCAAAGGATCTGGTGTCATGACCTGCAAAAATGCTGACATGGAATGCCAACTTCCAGATATTAACGAAAATTCCATCAACTATTTTAATTTTAGTTTTTCTTTTATTGTCCATTTTGTTTTTATTTTTTCTCTCTTTTCTTTATTCCTCCATTTTATGTGTCGGTAGTGGTAATTGGACATGTCTGTAATTAAGAGAACATATTAAAGTAATGGAAAAATCAATGTTGAGACTAATAACTACTTTTAAATATTTGATTAGTATTAGTAATATACTAAAAAAAAGTAATAGATAATAGATTACCTCCATTTCTCTTTTAGTATTTGGTCAATTTCAATTTCATCATTTAAATGAAAATGCATTTAATACTTTATACAATATTCGTTTTAGTTTATTAACTATTTATCATATATTTTATTGTCTATTTTTTTATACTTTATTTATTTTTCTCAATAAGTAATATTTCCCTAAATTTATCCAGAACTTTGCCTAAAGGGGACATACATCATCACATAAATGCACACCCTGGTCAAGATCAAACACAAAGAAATAACTAACCGAAAACTGAAAAGACGCAAAACTACCACATTAGACTAAATTGACTGGTAATTAGCCGTTGCAACCAAGATTCAACTGTTTAAATTCACACGCGTCAAATTGTGGGCCCTACGCCCGAAATCTTGGACGCGGCAATATGTGGGACCTATTGGATATTCCTTGCTTCTTGGGCACAACTGCTCCTGCAGACTGACACGTGGATGAGGTGACACGTGTTTGGAGGAGATTCATTTAGAAGAGTGTGGAATGACACTACTAGTCGGTGACGGTTGATGACTGTTACTGGTAATTTGCTAATTAGTCAATGGATCATTTAACTACTAATCTTGGAATTCAACTACCCTTTCTTTTCACTCATTATATTATTTTATTCTATTCTATTCTATTATATTATATCCCCCTATATATATATGACCAGTGTTAAACTAAACTTAGACTAGGGTGAATTTTACTCTTCTTCATAGTTCTTTCTGGACTTTGATTTTCAATTTCTATTTTCGAGGTTAGTGGAAATACGAAACGATTGGTAACTTAACTTAAATTTGAGGGCGACTCGAATATCTTATCGAATCGAGACGAATACTCAACATGACTCACTCGTGCAATAAGTTCTAATGTTTTTAAACGGAGTGATTTTTAGTTAACTAGTTTTCAAACAATATCTAGGCGGCTGATTGTATAAATTTTAAATGGGCGTTTGAATGAATTTTGGTGAAATTGTGTTTGGAATGGAATTGAAATGAGGGTATTTAGGCCAAATCACTGTTCATCGAATCAAATCGACCGATTACAATTCCATTCCAAACAGCCCCTAGGTGTTTTGTTTTGAAAGTTTTGCTAAGACAAAAACATTAATTAGTTATGAAAGTTTGAAAAGTGGTGATTGTGATTTATGGATGTTATGGTATCATGATTTCGTCTTTTACAGTAGCATTAGTACGTACTAGACTTTTGATAAAGCAATTAGAAAACTTGGGATACTTATATACAACATTAGATTTTATCAGAAATTTGAAAAGTAGACTTTATGGTTTAAGTTGGATACGTCCGTCAAGATAAATTTGTTGTTAGAATGTAATAATCTAAATCGAAAATGATTTAGAATAGCTATTTTGTTGGTTGAGTTATATTGTTGATCATTTTTCATGTTCGTTGTACTTGTGTAGGCGTATCGTTAATATACTTTTTTACTATTTAAAATAAAATAACATTAAAAAATTCAATACCGGAAGATATATCAAATTTTAAACAATATAAATTAGGAGGACCATTACAATCCAGATTCAAAGTCTTTTTGTTTGTTTCTTCAAAAGATAATCCACTTGCTTACTTAACAAAATATTTCTTTAATACTCAAGTAGGAGTAAGTTGATGACTCTTTGAAATTTGAAATTGTGAGATATGGTTATCTTTCTTTGCTCCAAAATGAAATTTCTTGGAAACGAACCTAGCACATATCCAAATAAAGTTACACACTACACGCTCACGTCATATGGGACGTCATATGGGAGTATATGAGGGGCTATTTGGAAAACAATTGAAATCGATCAATTTGACTCGGTGAATAGTGATTTGGCCTAAAATACACTTTAAATTTCTCAATTTCAATTTCATTTTAAACACAATTTCACCAAAATCCATCCAAATTCTATACCAATCAGCCCCTGATACAGTTGATTTTTAAACCTCTCGATAGACGGTATACAGAATAATTATTGAGTTCACTTGAATGTTATGCATTAGATCCTATTGCAACAATAACAGTTGTGAACAAAAATCCGTTGTAGTCTAGTTGGTCAGGATACTCGGCTCTCACCCGAGAGACCCGGGTTCAAGTCCCGGCAACGGAATAGTTTTGAACATTTATAGAATTTTGTGAATTACAAGTATAACTTCTCATGTCATGTTTCCTAATCCCTATTATGACCCGAAATGAGATTGTTAAATGATATTTCCAACTTGAATAATTTAAGTACCTAATGCACTAATTGTATTTTTCGTATATGTTTATGAGACATGATCTTTTGTATTAATAAAATTCAAGTTCTTTTGTGTGCCATCGTTCCATTGTGAACTAATAACAATCATAAGTTTCCCTATATTAGTAAATCAAAGTGTAGCACTCAAGTGGAAGTGGTTAATTAGCTATAGCTTGAGTTAGCAAAATCTAAGGTTAAGTGAAACAATTAAGGGTTGGGCCAATCAAATAATTACAAATTAATCCATCATTTTCACTCGCACCGGCCAAATCTTATGGATTAACCTACGCTGGGACTAGTAACAACCATTGGATTATAAATGAGATCTGAGCACACGCGTAATTACCGTATTAATTGGTGAAAAAGACTAGTAAACCTAGTAGATTCAAATTCGTGTCTCACAGTCGAAGCATCGTTTTCCCGACCAAATCCTATGTACTGATACCAAGTAACATATCATATCCACACGACGCCGACATCGTTCTCCTAAGGAGAACTCCTTGCTTTACTAGATCATACTTTTCACTGTTCTTGATAATGTAGTTGGTGCTAGAATCCACCATTTTTGATTTAATTGCGTGTACTTTTTAACGAGAAATAATATTAAGGTTAGCTGGATTATAAAATTTAATCATTTCATAAGAGAACAATTGATCATCTATATTTTAATACGTATTTTCCAAATTGCTATTATTCTCAAATTATTTATCCGCCTTCTCATTTTTACGTAGAAACACCATTATTATCGAACTATTAATCAATATAATTGGAAAATCATTATCATGGTAAAATTTATATAAATTTGTGTGCGTAATGTATGCTTTCAAAATGTTTTGTTTGTTAATCTTCATGAATTCATCCAAAATACTTCCCAATTTTATTTAGGATTACAAGTTTAAATATTATTATACTTTATCAATTTTGACACATATATTGTTAAACTTTAATTTTATTATACATATTTTCAAAAATTTTTAGATGGTTTTGCATGTATATGTTTATGGTGGATTTTAACTACCCTTGCATCATCAACCGCTCAGTTATCATTAGACAAAAATATATTATTAGATTAAATCATCTTCAACTTTCAAATTTTCACCCTTATTTTTTTCTGAATTTGTTAATATATCGTTCATTATTGCCAATTTACATCAGTACAAGTTAGATAAAAAGCATAAAGAGGGTGCTTCTAATTTTCTATCATAAATAGGTTACATCAAATTTACTCACAAATACATCCAGCAGGAGCTCTTGTGGTAATGGATTTGTCATTCACACCAGATGATTGTTGGGTGTTCCAAGTCCAACCCTGCTACACCCCGTGCTTTTACCAGTCTTAACATATTTAACTAATGAAACTTCTGGTGATCAATTCAATAGGTCCATATTTGATGTTGACAAAATTTTATTCGAGGATTGAATTGAGTTTGCTCATCACTTATTACCAATCAAGTGGTTCAATTCTGTATGAAGAATTACTTAATTAAACACATGGACATGTTAATCTTAAACTCCAAAACTATTTTTAGACGTCTTTAATTTCTGTTATTCGGTAGATGCAATTGATGGAGTGGTGTAACACAATGATTAAAATTCACTAGAAAAATATACGTGAAAAATCATTTAAAAATTTAAAAATATATGTGTCAGAATTAAACTTCAATTATTTTGTGTTCAAATTTATAAAGTTTAATAATATTTGAACTTTTAACCCTTTTATTTACATGTATCCATATTCGCCCGTTTCAAATTAAATTAAACACTCATTCATTTATATAAAATCTCTCTCTTATTTTATTCATTATTTATTCTATTTTATTTAATTATTTTTTTTTATTTATTGTCACATTTTCTATTTTATTTATCTTTTTCTTAAAAATTATATTCAACCTCACGGGTGAATTAATTAGTGACAGAAAAAAGTTCCACTTCAAGGCAGGGGAATGAGGATGATCATGGTCTTGTGGAGACACCGACTATTTTAATAGCTATTGTAATAGCCAAGTGACTTTTAACAATTCATATTTGGGTGGAAAAGAAGGGTGTATTGGGAAAGTAAAGTTCAAGATATTAAGTTAAATTGTTAAAATAAAGAGACTCGAGTGTCATTATCCGATAGATTATCTTTAAGTTTTTAACATTTGTACCGCCATATCCCACTCTATATAAGTGCATGAGCTTGCACCATGAAACCACAACAAAGCAAACAACAACACTACTACTACTACAAGTCTACAACACAAAAAAGCCTTCAAATTTCCACTTCAGTTACAAACTAACACTTAACCTACTTATATTTTCTTCACAAACCAAAACTACCAAATATGGCACCACAAATTGAGAACGGTCCCTTGAACAGAGCCGCTTCCGGTCTTGCCAAAGCCGGTAGCTTGAGAAGTCGTGCTTACGTCACATTTTTGGCCGGAAATGCCGACTACGTGAAGGGAGTGATAGGCCTGGCAAAAGGGCTGAGAAAGGTCGAGAGTATCTACCCGCTCGTGGTTGCGGTGCTGCCTGACGTGCCGGCTGATCATCGCCGGATGCTAGTGGAGCAAGGTTGTATTGTTAGAGAAATCAAGCCGGTTTACCCGCCCGAGAACCACACGCAGTTTGCTATGGCATATTATGTCATTAACTACTCCAAGCTTAGGATTTGGGAGGTACAATTATTTCCTTCCTTAATCAATTTTGAGCTATTTATTTCTATCATGGTTTTAAATCTCATCGAAACTGATTTATAAAAATCAAAATCCTAATTTTTCAATTTGTTGAACAAAGTTATTATTATTTTTTAATAACACACGTACGAATCATGTTTTGATTCCGATATTTAATCCGTTTTTGGAAAATTGCAAGCATAAGGTTCTTAAAATTAGGATACAACAACCTAAGCTAGTTTTACTTATTGATTTTATTATTGTGTAGTTTGTGGAGTATAGCAAGATGATATACTTGGATGGAGACATCCAAGTTTATGACAACATAGATCACCTATTTGACATGCCAGATGGACATTTCTATGCTGTGATGGACTGCTTTTGTGAGAAGACTTGGAGCCATACACCCCAGTACCAAATTGGATATTGTCAACAGTGCCCAAACAAGGTCCAGTGGCCCAAACAGTTGGGCCCAAGGCCTGCTCTCTACTTCAATGCAGGCTTCTTTGTCTATGAGCCCAGTCTCCCAACCTACCATGACCTTCTCCAGACAGTCAAAACCACTCCTCCAACTCCCTTTGCTGAGCAGGTACTATTTCTATAGTAAAGTCAGAACCGGAAATCGGGCTTTGAGCCGGAGAATGGTTCAACCTATTCTATATATATATATAGAAAAAAAGTTGTATATGCTTATTGTTTGTACTTGGAATTATTTCAGGATTTCTTGAACATGTTCTTTAAGGACATCTACAAGCCAATTCCAAATGTGTACAACTTGGTACTAGCCATGTTGTGGCGCCACCCTGAAAATGTGACCCTAGATGCGGTCAAGGTGGTGCACTACTGTGCAGCAGGGTCCAAGCCTTGGAGGTACACTGGCAAAGAAGAGAACATGGAGAGAGAAGACATCAAGATGCTAGTGAAGAAATGGTGGGATATTTATGAGGATGAGACGCTCGATTATAACAATAACGCTAGTGTTACCGGTCCAACAGTCGAACCAACCGGCTTGACATCTGCACGAACTAACTCGGGGGTGGTTCACATAATCGCAGCCCCTTCTGCCGCTTAGTCGGATGCTTAATCTTCCAGTTTTACAAGGAAGCTATGATATTAGTATATGATTCGATCAACAAATGATACGATTCAGCAGTTCTTTTGTTTGTTTGTTTGTTCGGAGAACGAGTTTTACAAAGTTCTCCATGTGTGATTTGTATAATGCTCTTTTAGTACTTACATTGTACTACTATTCAGGTTGTACATATTTTACATATGTGTGAGAATTGAGATTACATTCAGTACAGATTATGTATGTAATCAAGTGTAACACAAATGGAGATTTATGTTAAATTGAACTATTGCTACATTTGAGACATTCTTCCTTGTACAAAATCTGACAAAAGCAAGCACAAAGAAATGAAAACGGTTTCATAAGAACATAATTTCATATACCACATATCACACATTTAAACAGAAACATTGTCCAATGAAAATTAACTTTACAACAAGACCGGATGGTTATTTACTACGCGGCAACGCCACATCCGGATACAAACAGCACCAGCAACTTACACTGTTGCCATCGGAGCAGCAGCCCTGTATTGAGACAACACCTCCGGCTTCGAGATGGTTCCGACCAGTTTCCCACTTTCCACAGCACTAGAACTACTTGGTACACAATTGCGTTTAAAATCCAAACTCTCATCCTTATAGATCTCCCACCACTTTTTCACCAGCATCTTCATATCATCCCGGTCCATGTACTCTTCTTTCCCCGTGTACCTCCAAGGCTTCGACCCAGCCACACAGTAGTGAACCACTTTTGCCCCCTTAAGATCAGCCCATTCAGGGTGGCGCCACAACATTGCAACCAAGAGATTGTAGATTGGTGGCAGTGGCTTCGAGATGTCTCGAAAGTACATGTTCAGGAAGTCCTGCATATACCCAAAGTCATCAAGAACCATAAGAACTATGCATTTATTACAGGAACCATTGTTACACTACAATGTGAAATGGAAGTGTGTAAACTTAATACTCTTTTTCGGACCCCGACCTATTGGTTGGAGGTGAAGCGTACCAACTGAGTTGTGCTTCGTTGTCCGAGTAAAAGATCATTGAATTTGCAGAGTTAACTGATTAATTAGGAATTCCGTAAAAGAGCAATCCCCGTGCGTTAAGTTCTCAATGATCGTGCACGAATATGGGGTAGAGTGAGCATACATGCTAACAAGCTTAACCTTGTAGTTCTAAAAGAGGCTATTTCCACTTCCGGATATGATATTGTCACAAGCTACAGCAAAATCAAGATTTATCAACCAATTCGTCAATTTAAGTTTTCGTGCATTGGCCGTGCAAAGATACAAGGCTTCATGAGATGATATATATATATATGCAAATATATTGGTTTTACAGATAGTGTAAAATAGCAAGAAATTGCTTATAACTAGATGAAACAATACAAGGCTTAACAAGGGACGAATAATTTGCTACCTGCTCGGCGAATGGGGTTGGCGGAGTGACCTTGAACGTATCCAGCAGATCATTGTACGTCTCCAGACAAGGCTCAAACATGAACATGCCACCATTGAAGTAGAAAGGCGGTTCACGACCAAGCTCCTTCGGCCACACAAGCTTCTTGGCGCATGGCTGGCCGTGCATCTCACAGAGGCAATCCACCACGCCATAGAAGTGACCACCAGGCAGATCAAACAGGCGGTCTATGTTGTCGAAGACTTGAATGTCTGCATCCAGGTATATAATTTTGTTGTACTCCACAAACTACAGATCAATCAAAACAGAACACCTCAAATTCGACTTAGCTTTAAATGTTCTCAAGATTAGTTGCAAAGAGTTAACTCAAAATTAAAATGGTACAATTTGCAAATTTTAGCGCAAAAGACGCGCATGCTTCGTGCAAAATGCATTTGTTCGCAAAATAGGTATTTTCCTAGTGCAAAATTGGCGCAACCAAATAAACTGTTTCAAGTTTTCAACACTTTGAGATTAGATTATTATTTAAAATTAGTGAAAACTGGAGTTAGTTAATTCAGTTTAAAATTTAGGTGTTTTTAATCAGATTTACCACGCGTTCGTTCTTCCACATAACTAGCTCCATTCAGGGGCGAAATTACATAAGAGGGGGTATAAGGGGCTTTCGCCCGCCAAAATTTAAAACTTAAATTATGTGTAATAATTCTGTTAATTTAAAAATTTACCCACGCGAACCCTTGAATTTTTTTTATATATAATTTCACCCTATTAAAATTCATATTTTGGGTCGCCCTGGCTCCAAATACCACACGAGCAAGCTCCACACAAACACTCATCCCATACTCTTACCAATGTCTTTACTAAAATCAGAGTGATATCTTAATTTCATTTCAATGAGCTATACAGCTCTTTGTGTACATTTTATATAATACTGTGTAGTGTATACACCAACATGTTTCTTAAAGGTCACTCATTCGACAAGTGTTCTGCGACGTGTCAATCAAGAAAACTAATACAAGTACATGTAACATGTCCATATCAAACATGACAAATTATATTTATACATGTTCCGAAAATTTCCGTTTTTAGCATGTTCGAACTCATATGCAAAATCTTGATGGTGTACTGTGATATCTTGGCGAATATATTGCGAAAACAACTAGCGCAATTGCGCAATTGTATGCGCAAAACATAATCAGAATAGCGCAAGTAATCAATTACTTACCTCCCAAAGCCGAAGCTTGCAATAGTTGAGCGCAAAGTATGCCCGTACAAACTTACTCTCCCCTGCCGCAGCCTCTGGAACAACCGGCTCGATTTCGCGGAGGAGACACCCTTGCTCCACCACTGCATGGCGGTGCTCAGCTGGCACGTCCGGCAACACGGCGACCACAAGCGGAAACTGAGCATTGACCTTCCTTAGACCCTTAGCCAAGCCAATGACCCCTTTCACATAGTCTCCATCACCTGCCAAGACCGGTTCTTCTTAGAAACGCGAAAATGTAACGGTATAATGTACAAGAAGTGCACACAAACGTAACTTTACCTGCCAAGAACGTTACATAGGCATTTTTAGGCACGTTTCCGTTTCTTGAACTTTGGTTCGCAACTCCTCTAGCCATGTTTGCTTGCCTTGAACTCTTTGTGATAGTGTGTTTCTTAACGATGCACAAGATTGATGAAAGTTTGTAAGAGTATGTGATGAATGTTATTGTGGAGCTTGCTCGTGTGATATATATAGAGGTTGGAAGATGAGACTACGTGGAAGAGCAAACTACGTGGTGAAAGTTTAGCTTAAATTTTATCTAAAACAAATTGTTGGCATCATGCACATACTAATATATATCTATCCTTTTGGGTAAATTGCAAAAGCTAACTTGCACCTGAGTTTATTGCAGGACTCAACCACCTTCATTGTTTCTTGAACTAGATTCCTCATTTTGAGAAATATTTGCACAAAACCCCCTTTCTGGTTATGTCAACAAAACGGTGTCGTTTTATCACCTGTCAAGAGTTGTGACATCGTTAGTTTGAAATCAATAACTATACCCTAAATAATTGCACACAAGTACCTCTTGCAAAATTGCAATCGACGACAACTTAAATGGTATTCGAGATCGGAAAAATTAAGTATACAAGTGGTATCGTCGAACATTTACCGTTACCTCTACCAATAGTGACCTCAGATGACAGACGTTACATTGTAGATTTGGACAAATTTCCATCCAAATCTGAAACCTGAAATCGGAAAAAATAATTACACGAGCGGTGTTGTCGAGCATTTAGCTTCGCCTCTGTCAGCAGTGACCTCGAGATGCAACCGTTACGTTGTAGATATCGACAAACTTCCATCGAAATTTGAAACCTGAAATCAGATGAAATAAGTACACAAGCGGTGTTGTCGAGCATTTAGCTTTACCTTTGTCAGCAGTGTGATCTCAGATGGAAATAGTTACGTTATAGATCTGGACAAACTTCAATCCAAATCTGAAATCGAAACTGAAAAAATTAAGTACAAGCGGTGTTGTTGAGCATTTAGCTTCTCCTCTGTCAGCAGTGACTTCGGATGACAACCATTATATTGTAGATCTAGACAAACTTCCATCCAGATCTAAAACTTGAAGAGGAAAAACTTAGCAATTGTAGTCCATAAAGCTAAATCTTCTAGATGTGCCACGTGAATGGTAATTGATTTAGGTGTTAGGGTAAGTGATGGGCGAATAAAAAGGAAAAACATTAATGAAAATTTGATATTTGACACGTTATATACACCAATCGTTAGCTCTTTTAGTAATTGAGGATCTTATCTCTAGTTCGTGTTTGCATAAGGGAACCCTCTTTAGTAGTGGGGATTAGGTCTATGACTGGAGTTCGCATAAGGGAACCCTTTCTAATAGTTGAGGGTTCAGTCTCTAATTAAGTTCGCGTAGTGGAACTCTTTTCCATCCATTTGTATGTTGCTGAGTTGCGGTTGAGTTAGTTATAACTAGGTTGCTCATTTCATCCGGATTCGTGAATCCGGTCCGTTTATCCGTTTTAATGGACCAGATCGATCCGATCCGTTAGCTAACGGATCGGGTAACATATACGATTTTTTGTATCCGTAAAAAACGGATAAATATGTCGGATATCCGTTTGTTTTTAATTATATTTTTATTAGATTTTTACCCTTTGTTTATCCTAATCAAATTCATTTGCTCATCTTCAACACTCGTTGTCTCCATCACCAACACTTGCCGTATCCATCTCCAACCATGGATCAATCTCTCCACTCCCTCCGCCGGAATTCCACCGCCCCCATCGACTCATCTCCGATCTCGCCATCGTCATCTTCCTCAACAAATTACATCGTCTTCATCTTCCTCTGCAAATCGTACCGTCTCCACCTCCGGCTCAACACGCCTCCGATGTCCACCACCAATCTCCGCCTCACATGCCATGCCTTTCTTGACTTTAGCTTCAACTACCAATACATTATACTTCTTTCCGCTAATAAAAAGGCTGCTTCCTTTCTCTTATTTTCTTCTTCCTTACCCTTTTCACTTATCTTTTTCTTCTTCCTTACCCTTTTATCCTCCTTTTCTTCTTCCTTTCTCTTTTTTCTTCTTTCTATGTTTGTACTGCACGTTGAATCTGTGATATTTTATCTCTTTTTCTCTTTTTTTTAATTGCTTTGCCGGATAACGGATATCCGACGGATTTATCCGTATCCAATCCACTCTGAACGGATCGGATGACAGATGGACCTTTTCTTCATCCGTTTGACCGGATCAAACGGATGAGGATCGATCCGTATCCGTCTGTTACGTAACCCTAATTATAACTTATTCATTATTCTAAGTAGCCCAAAAAGTGTGGCAAATAACCCTTGCAAATTAGTAGACTCCAAGTTTAAATGGTCACAAGCTAAAAGTTGTACACTTATAAAAGATGAATATATGCTCAGGACGCTAGAGCCTAGATCTGAGTCCCTACCCTCATATATATCACTATTGATAGTTCAACTACTTTGCGGTTGAAGTTCGATATTTTAAGGACCCAAGTCCCTACTAACTTTGGTGGGATATTGTATAACCATCATTAGGAGTGACTAAAAAAACTGAAAATCGAAAATCTGGACCGAAAATTCGATCCGATTCAATAGTTTCGGATTGGATTTCGGGTTGGCATTTTTGAGTTTTTCGGATTTCGGATCGGATCGGATTAAATCCGTCGGATTTTCGGATAATCCGAATTTAATCTGAAATAAATAAATAAAAAAAACATTTTTATTAAAGAGTAACAACTTTGCCTCAGTAAAACCCTAACCACCGATATTCATTCAGACGTCTTATTCATTCAGATCTGACATTCCCGATATTCAGCTGCTCCCACCGGCCACCGATATTCAGTCTCCTCGGTCTTGGTCGGCCGCATCTCTCCTCTCTCGGACGGTCGGTGGACGGCGACGTCTTCCCGTCATCCCGTTATCCCATCCGTCTCGCTCTCGGTCCGCTCCTACTGGCTACTGAAATCGATTTCAAAGGTACTGCTGAGTGATTTTACCCCCAATTCGATTTCAAATGTACCCGTGTCCGTGTCAATGGGAATGAGAGATCTGAATCTAAGTTGATTAGATCTGTAAATACTTGGAGATTATGCAGGTATTGTCGGTTAAGGACAGTGCTCCATTGTGATCTGTTGAATAATGAAATGAAGAAAACGTTAATGAGTTCCAATTTTAGTATTCATGGCAGGAAATTTATTTCTGAAATTGTATTTCTTTTATTTTCGGATTAATCCGAAAAAACTCGATCCGAAACGGATTAATCCGAATCCGGTTCGAATGGTTCGGATCGGATTATGGATCGACCTTTGGTTGGTCCGAAACTTCGAATTAATCCGAAGTTCGAATTGGATCGGATCGGATTAGATTAATCCGAATGATCACCCCTAACCATCATCAAATCTCTTCGTAAAATTGATTAATAATACTTGATAGATGAAAAAAAAAAAAAAAACCACAACTCTACTTCCACCCGAATTTGAAACTTGTCCAATACTAACTCCACCACATGAATAGCCATACCTTCCAAATTTACAACGTAATGGACATAAATTTTTAGCGGTTGGGGGTAGTGATGGGCCAGATTCAACTACATTAATATTGAAGCCTACAAATTAGTCTCCTAATAGAAACAATTTAAGTTCGTAATTAGCTAGCGGTTGTAGCATTGATGTAATATAGTGAGGCAACCATTTTCAATTTTATAATATTATATTATATAAACCCCGTGTCACATTAGAAAATAGCAAAAAAGTATCTCTCACCCTCTTATACTCATTTATCTTTTTTCTCTCTTTATCTCACATAATCTCTCCATGCTTTATCATTTCTATCTCTAATAAAAAATAATACATTATTAGTATTGAAAGTAATTGAGACTAGATTAACAGAATGAAGGAAAGTATTATCTTTCTATATATAAAATTATTAAATTTGTTATTAACACCATATATTTTGTCATTGTGTTACATTAGAATTATATATGAATCTTTTTGATGTTAGATCTCCATCTCAAATCTGAAGTACTGTGGTAGGATACAATCATTTGTGTGTAACCTTTTCAGGGTACTATCTATATATAATACTTTTAACTGAAAAAGTTATTATCTAAATTGATTTTCTTTCTTGTTTTTATAGATTTTGTGATTAGAAATCATGTACAACATATATTAATCAAGTGTGTCCCATATCGAGCCTTTCAATAGGGGTAGCTTCGAAGATGAAGATTTTGAAATTAAAAGTTTACTTGAGAAATGTAGTGGTGTATGAATGAAAAGTGTAAAAAGTTGTGGGGTTGATTAGTAAAAGGGCATGGCAAGAGGGAATTGTGCCACGTTTCAAGAATTGGCAGGTTCGTTGAGTTGGCTGAATTCAAATTGGCATACATGCACTCCCTGACGCTACACCGCTTCAGTGTGACAATCCAATACTATTATTATATTAATTATTATCACATTTAAAACTTAGTCATGGTGACTACCTTTTGTTATTTACCTTAATTTCTTTAGAATCAAATTGAATTTATATTTAGTATGTACGGAGCGTTTTTGGCCCTTATGAATCCAAATCGGGACTTGAAAACTGACGTTAGTTAATATTGGACTTTTTCGGTATTGGGACATGTGAAGTAATCTACTCGAAAGATCCTTTGCAAAATAAAATAGTAATTCTTTTGGAAAGTCTCGTATTGTATTTTATTTTATATTATTTTAAATTTAAAATTTTTATCTTTTAAATTAAAAATTCATCTCGTATTTTATACATTATTTCTTATACTTTATTTATTATTTCTTCTATTTTATTCAATTAATTCATACTTTATTATCTTTTTTCTATTTTATTACCTTTTTTTTAAAATTTATATCTAGATCTCACGGGACTTGCAATTTAAAATAGAGGGAATACTATTCTTAGATTATCTACTTATCGATGCTTGAATATTCACTTACTTTCATGGTATGTAGATACAAACATATATCAACAACATATATGAAAAATCGTGCTAGAAAATGAGAAATTGTGCATCCAATCTAGTGAACTTCAAAATTTTATTCTTTCATGGTAGATGTATTTAAAAAAAAAAGAAATTTCATTAATTTAGAAAAGTCTAATAAAAAATTTACAGTCTTTAGCTATTATATTAAAAAGTTGCGAAGGGTAAATAACATAATGAATTGGTCTTACCTCTAATAACTCCCTTCCATTTCTTTTTCTTATATATAATGAGATATTTTGAACTTTCCATCAAATAGTCTTTGGTAAAAGATTAAAATTTGAACAAATTACATCTGCACCCCCTGTTAGATTCAAAAGTTGCAGATGACTACCATCCAGATCTACAATTACATGGAAGTCCTAATCGATAAAAATCAATTACATCTAGGTCCACGAATTTGACTTTCAACGATCTTAAGCCCGGAAAATTCGTTTCTGCCCCTGTTTGAATTTCAGCTTTTGAAATGGACCAAACAACCTATTTACAATTCAAGTCCTTGAACAAAATAGAATATTCACTCTTCAACTTTCTATTTTTCAAAATATCACCCTTCAATTTTTTTAGAGTTCAATTTAGTCCCTAAAACGTTTTGAATTTTGCAATTAGGTGTATAAAATTCTCAACTAAAAGGGTTTCTAGTTTTCATAACTTTCATTTCAGTCCCTGCAACAACCACCAGTCACCCGCCTCACCGCCACCACACGTCCACCACCACAGTCCTCCGCCTCACCACCACCAGTCCACCACCACAGTCCTCCGCCTCACCACCACCACAGTCGTCCACCTCACCAGCACCAAACGTCCACTACCACAGTCCTCCGCCTCACCACCAGAAATCGAGAGAAATAAGGAGATGAAGAAGAGAAGCCGTGAAGAACTTGGAGACTGAAA
>JAYMSP010003951.1:0-17869 GCA_036897095.1 Plantago elongata
TTTTATTGGTAAATAACTAATTTCTATTTTAACGTTGAATTCGCTCGGCGTTAAAATTCCAAATTCGACCTAATATACATACGTAATATTTTCACTCGTACGAAATAATAAAATTAATATTTAAATAAATTTTCGGACGTGTAACAAAATTCACGGTTGTTATAGAGAGAGTTTAAATGATGACTCTTTTATCATGATTAACTCATGCATAGTTAAATTATAATTAGAATGATACGTAAATTTTTTTTAATTATAATTAAATAGGGTTGTAAGATAGTTTAGATGATGACTATTTTATCGTGATTAATATATGATAGCACGCGCACACGTGTGCATTCACTTCAAAATTCTAAAATGGTCTAGTAAAAAATGATTCTATAGTCGCTTGTTTTTTTTGTTGAACTTTAAATCTATATTGAATTCATGTTTGAATCTCCCCATTGCACTTAAGAGTTGGGGAGTTGCCTTCTCATATTGCAACAAAAAGTTGTGAAGAGTTGTTGTCGATTGCAATACTTTTCTGCGAATGACCTGTTCCAAAACTATTCAATCATCCTCAACCTCGTCATCGACCGAATTTTGAATGGTATCCGCCACAACTTCTTCAATACTTTGAACCTCGTAACATTCATTATTTTCACCAGGATAATAATCTAGCAAATAATTCACGTCCATTTTTTGTCGATAATCATACCCGTAATCAAGCTCAAGAGTCACGAATGTCTTCTCTAGAATTTGAATGGTTTAATCACTTAAGTCGGTTAAATTCGCTGAAAATTTAAAGGTCATACGTAAAACCTCTTTAACTTAATAAATTATTAATTTATCAATATAACAATATCTTATTAAATTAATAAAATTTTCAAATCCCACTATTATTAATTTATAGAGGTTTTACTGTACTGTGTTTAGCTTATAATACTAATGGTTATCAACAAATCATACAGTCCAAACGGGTCTAGATTTGGCCCAAATACATTCCCTTGGGCCTCGATGATTCCTCGGTTCATATAAGCCCAGAACAGGGCCACTAAGATATACTCCCTTCGTCCCGGTTTGAAATTTCGCAAGACCGAATACAAGTTTTAAGAAAAAAGTGATAAAGTAGTAAAGAACGTAATAAATTATGAATGTGATTGGACAAAGTATGAAAAATAGTGAATAAAATATGAAAGATAATGTTGAGACTTAATGTATTCCTTTTCGAGTAAGGAATGGAACTCCAATTACTGAGATAAACTTTTGGCCAAACAAAACAATGAGCCTTTTTCATAGTAAATATGGGTACTTATTATATACACCTGCAAACCAACTTCCAGCGACATCACTACTAGCTAGATAATATGAAATTAACTACCCACTAATTAGATAATGAAACCATAATCTATCTACTAATTATATAATACTAAAACTGAAGTAAACTAGGAGCAAGACTAAGTTAAGTCTCTACATGTGATAGTCACACGATGATGTATGGAGAATCCTCTTGGGCCTCAAGCTACTGGATGATATACTGGACTTATCTTGGGCCGTAACAATACCCTTCCCCTTAAATTGGGCCTTGTCCTCAAGGCCTATGCTCACTTGATCAGACTTTGAATTTGTAAAGTCTTATGAGACTTTTGAATCTTAAATCACTGCATCTATTGGAAATAAGAGATGTGGATGAGAATTCATCAAAAGCTCATTTGACTCCCACATGTACTCATCGGGAGTTGAATTCTCCCATTGCACCAAATCTTCAACTTGTCTTTTCCCCTTCTTAGTAATTTCTCTCTCGGCAATAATGGTTGAAGGTGTAATAAACAAATTCTCTTCCTCATCCATTTGCGGAATAAGAACCTGATCCGATGGCAGCTCTCCATAGCAAGGTCGGAGAAGAGAAACATGGAATACTGGGTGTACTCTACTAGAATTGGGTAATTCGAGTTCATAAGCAACTGCTCCAATGTGACAGCGTACTTTGAAAGGTCTGTAAAACTTGCGAGAAAGCTTTTGAGTACCGCAGCAACAAAGAGTAATCTATCGGTATGCTCGAAGTTTCACATATACCAAGTCTCCCACCTTGAATTCCTTATCTTCCCTCTTCTTGTTAGCTTGATGTTGCATAATTTGCATGGATCGGTTCAGGGCTGCTTTAACCTTGCTGATAAGAGCATTTCGAGTAATGAGGGTGGTATCTATGGTTGCATTGGATGTTGTACCTGGAAGGTAAGTAAAGAGAGTAGGCGGTGGTCGGACGTACAAAGCCTCAAATGGTGTCATATTAATGGCTGAATGTCGATTTATATTGTACCAATACTCGACTAGTGCAAGATATCGAATTCCTCGGCTCTTCATTCACATAGCATCTCAAGTAAGTTTGGAGGCTGCGATTGACTACCATAGTCTCTGGATGGTATGCGTTGCTATATTTAAGAGTCGTGCCCAAGAGATGAAATAGTTCTTGCTAGAACTTGCTGAGAAACAATGGGTCACGGTCTAAAACTATGGTTTGAGGCAGGCCGTGTAACTTATACATGTCAATGAGAAAAATGGATGCTAAATAAGGAGCTGTGTATTTGGTAGGAAGATCTATGAAATGGGCAAACTTTGAAAATCTATCAACTATTACCCAGATTGCTATTTTTCCACAAGAATTTGAGAGATGTGGGATGAAATCCATATTGATATCTTCCCACACTTTAGTTGGGATGGGCAAGGGCTAAAGAAGACCATATGGTTTATGGTTTACTGGCTTATTATGTTGATAAACAGAACACTTATGAACATACTCCCGGATTGTGTTTCTCATGGCTGGCCAGAAAAAGGATGCTGCAATCCTGCTTATTGTCACCTTAACCCCAGAGTGGCCACCGACAGGTGCATCATGATATTCTTTTAGCACTTGATCTTGCAAGCCCGACACAGTAGGTACGAATAATCTACTTTTGAAGTAAACAAGACCATTGAGTACCTGAAAGTGATTATGTGTTTCCATATCTGACTGAATCTCCTGCAGAAAAGAAATCTTTGAGCTGCCCGATCCATGGAATTACCGGTGAGGAAATTGCAGCGTAAGAGGGTAAATCCATCCGTGACAATGCATCTGCTACTCTGTTTTCGTTCCCTGGTTTATACCGAATCTCATACTCAAACCCCATTAGTTTGGTCAACCACTTATGCTGCTCAGGTGTCTGTATGGATTGAGTTAGCAGGTGGCGTATGCTATGCTGATCAGTGTAGATTACAAACTTCCTAGCCAATAAGTAATGCCTCCATTTCTTTACCGCTTCAGTGATCGCATACAATTCCCTTGTGGAAGTTGAAGATACCTGCATCCGAGGCACCAACTTCTTACTAAAGAATGCCAATGGATGATCAAGTTGGGATAACACTGCTCCAATATCCTGGCTGCTCGCATCAATTGTTAGCTCAAACGACTTTGTGAAATCTGGAAGTGCTAACACCGGTAGACTGGTCATGCGCTGTTTGAGGTGTAGAAAGGCATCTGTAGCTTTAGAATCCCATTGGAACTGTCCATGTCTCAATAAATCTGTGAGCGGATCGGCGAGGGCTACATACTTTTCTACAAACTTTCGATGGTATCCAGTGAGTCCCAAAAAAGCACGAAGGGACATCACACTAGTAGGTACTGGCCATTCCAGTATGGCTTTTATCTTCTTCGGATCCACCCTTACTCCTTCACCATATATAATATGTCCCAGGTATTGAACCTCACTTTCAGCAAAAACACATTTTGAGATCTTGGCAAAATATTTATGATCATATAACAAGGAAAACAGTTGACCAAGATGATTCATATGTTCAACCCAGGTAGCACTATAGACAAGTATGCCATAGAAGAAAACTAAGACAAAGTGTCGTAAGTACTCACGGCATAAATCGTTCATGACAGCCTGGAAAGTGGAAGGTGCATTCGACAACCCGAACGACACCATAAGGACCTCATAGTGCGCATCACATGTTTGAAAGGCCGTCTTGTGTGCATCTTGAAGATCGACATGAATTTGGTGATATCAAGATCGTAAATCAATCTTGGAGAACATTGTTGCACCTCTTAGCTCGTCTAGAATTTCACCCACTGTTGGTATTGGAAAACGATCACGTACTGTAATAGCATTCAAAGCTCGGTAGTCTATAAAAAATCTCCATGTTCCATCTTTCTTGTGCACCAAGAGCATGGGAGAGGAATATGGACTTTTGTTGGGCCTTATAACGCCCGCAGCTAGCATTTCAGTGATCATTACTGTCATGGCTTCTTTCTGGAAGTGGGGGTAACGGTAAGGCCGAACATTTACAGGTTTGGCATCTGGGAGTAAATGGATTTGATGTTCATGTAGGCGGGTCGGTGGAATATCTATCGGAGTTTGAAAGATGTTGGTGAATTAATTTAGGAGTGTTTGTAGTTCTGGGGAGTTGATGGAGGAGGTGTCTATGATATTTGGAGATGGATGATTTGGTTCTTGGATAATGGCATGGAGAGTAAATATAGAGCTAGTTGCTATCATTCTGTTGAGTTGGGAAGCGGTCACCATGGATAAGGTGGGTTCACTAGAAAGTTCAACTCTACTCCCATTGTAGGTAAAACACATGTTTGGAACAGAAAAATCAGCCACAACTGGTCCCAAGGTACGTAACCATTGGATTCCAAGAACTATATATGCACCTTGTATTGGTAAAACTAAGAATGGAATGTTAAACTCCTAACCTTTTAGAAGTAACGTGACATCATGGCATTGCCCCGTGCACTCGATGAACACCCATTGCCCACAATCACCTTCACATTTACTACGTAACGATTGGCAATTCCAGGATCTCCGCAATTCGTGTTTGTATGATATTATGTGTACTTCCAGAATAAATGAGGGTTGTGATAGATTTGCCTCTAATTGTACAACTTACTCTCAATGTTCTCGGAGTTGAAATTCCCATGTAAGCTGCCATGGATAGATAGAATTCACTGATCATCTGGGTTAAATCGGGTGCTGAATTTTCTAGGCATGTAGTTCCAGTTGGTTGCGCATTCAAGGTAAGGTTTTCAGTGGTTTTTTCTTCTAGTCATTGTAAGGTTGACAATGACGATCCCACTATTTCATTAACCACTATAATCAAGAACTGCAGAGGTTTACACTGATGATCCAAACGTCATTTTTCCCTGCAACTGAAACATAAACCTTTAGCACGGCGCTACTGGATTTCGACATTTGTCAATCTACGAATAGGCATGTTATTTTGGGGCCGTGAAGGAAGGCTATTTGTTTGCTGAGTGTTTGGCTTGGGTAAAAGAAGAGTGGAATTTTGGTTAGGTGAAATCCTTGCGCTCACAGGAAACTTTGGTCGAAAATCTTTGATTTTTGCTTCCAGCAATTTCGCTAAACCCACTGCATCAAATATGCTTCTTGGTCTCAACACTGCAAGCTCTTGTTGAATATCGCTTCGTAACCCGGATAGAAAGCAATTCAGAATTGAATCGGCTGACAAATTGACGATGCAATTGTTGAGTTTTTCGAACTCTTCTTGGTACTCTACAACAGTTCCTGTTTGCTTGAGTTTGAAAAGTGCAGCTTCATGGTTATCATATGAAGTCGGTCCGAACCCTGACTTTCAACGCTCGCGTGAAAGCTTGCCATGTTGTGAGTTGTTGATTCCCGCACATCCATTTGTACCAACTTAAGGATGATCCTTGCATCGCAAAGGACGCCAACCTCAACCTCTGATCCACTGGTACTTGATAAAATCAAAGTATTGCTCGGCTTGAAAGAGCCAATCCAGTGATATGATCCATCAAATGAGGACAATTGCAATTTGGGTGGCTTTATGGTAGCAGGTTGGTTGTTAAAAGTATTGGAATTATTGTTTGGTGGTGTGTATGACTAGTTTTGGGAGGTTTCAGGATTTCGAATGAAGTCGAAAACGGGGTTAATCTGATCGAAACGGTTATGCATACATTGCACAAGGTTAGTTAATGTTGCAAGGGATTCACCATGATCGTTCAACATGCCATCGTGATTCTGATAACCATCTTGAAGGATTCTCATGGAATCAACAGACTCATCTACCTGGGTATTAGCTTTTTTTGCCTTGGGAGACATGATGCTCTCGATGAGGGCACCAAATTGTTGAGACTTAATGTATTCCTTTTCGAGTAAGGAATGAAACTTCAATTACTGAGATAAGATTTTGGCCAAACAAAACAATGAGCCTTTTTTTATAGTAAATATGGGTACTTATATACACTTAGAAATTAACTTTCAGCGACATGACTACTAGCTAGATAATAGAAAATTAACTACCCACTAACTAGATAATGAAATCACAATCTATCTACTAATTATAGAATACTAAAACTAAGTATACTAGGAGCAAGACTAAGTCAAGTCTCTACATGTGATTGTGATAGTCGAGTATCCACGATGGTGTATGGTGAATCCTCTTGGGCCTCAAGCTATTGCTGGACTTATCTTGGACCGTAATAGATAATGTATAAAGTAGCATATATATTTTTTATTTAAGGAAATGAGACTTTCAAACCAAAACAATTTAAAATGAAAATGGGGACTTCCAAAATGGAGGGAGTATTAGTGGAACACATTCTAAAATGAAAATCAGACTTCCAAAATGGAGGGAGTATTAGTGGAACACAATAAGGAGGCACAGGTACGATTGGCACTCAGAGTCAGAGTCCTCTCGAGCAAAACTTCCACTGCAATCTGCAAATTCGCCCTCATCGCCATCGCTAGAATGCTCGTGAGTATTTCTCGTTCCTATTCCATTGTTTTCGTCGACTCCTGATAGAGACATTTCTAGCTTAGAGTTCTGAATTTTGTTCGTTAATCCATACGTGATTACTGTTACTGGTTTAGTGCTTAGATTATGTCTATCAACTTAATTTTTGATGGAAATGTGAGACTCCGATGATTATCTGATGTTTTGCATTATTTGATAACCTTTTGTCAAGTAAATTAATTGTTTTGCTGGAGTACAATTTGATCCTTCATCATCTATTTAATGGACATCTAGTTTAGAGAAATGTGGTTCCTAATATAAGATAAGCTATGTTTTGCTTGGTGTTCAAATTGAAGTATAATGCTGACAGATCACTGTGTAGTTTCCGAGTAGATCCATCTAAGTAATCTAAATGTCAAAATTTAAGTGCATTTACTTTTTCATGCTGTTGTTCATGAAATCGAAGTAGCAAGGAGTACATAGTGAGCCTTATTGAAGTTCTACTGATGTAATACTGGTTTTCTCATCATTTACAATTAGAGTTGTGTGATGATTTGTTCTATTTGTCGCTTTTCAGATGCAAGTGTTCATAAAAATGATGGTTAGTGATACATAATGTTGCTGGAGATTAATTAGTTCTCCACGGAAACCAGTTTGTTGAATAAACTGCTTAGTTATTCTGATTCCTGTAGCGCTGACTGGATAATTAGATGGTTCATATATTATTGAGATATGCCGACAGGAGGATACTAGTTGCTTCACATTGGTATGGACTTGGTTCCTAGACTTAGCATCTTTTTCATATTTTACAAGTCACTGCTAGTATATGTGACATTGTGAGGCAGTTAAACTTGGTCTTCATTTTACAAAGAAGAAATCACAAGGTGCACGAACCTAACCTTCCCATGATAATTAAACACTTGCCATACCCTGCTATTGCTGATACTCTTTTTTCCTTCCCGTTTATTGCTGACTGCCCCTCCCTGATTTTATCATCAGCCTTGGCTATAGTACAAACATTCATTCATGTATTTAGTTTCTGTTTTGATTCGAGCTCTATTTTAGCTTCCTTTATTGTCTTATACTCAACCTTGAAATCAATAGCAACCACACCACCATTACTACATATGTTCTAATAATCTGCTCATGATAATGTTGCAGATCAACGTTTTCTTCTTTACTTTCCCTTTCATAATTTTGATGCACGAGTTGTTGATGCCTTAATGGTTTCATTCTTTGTACTGGTGAAGGACTAAGCTAGCATGAATGCATGATGTGCTGTGATCTTTGTAGCAAGTAGTCTATTGCTAATTTACTGACTTTGATCCAGTACTGACTGAACGTTAGTAACTTTGGTTGCAGCACATGTGAGATGATGGTGAGGGAGCAAACAGGAAGTTCATACGGGCATTGATTGTGCTGGAGTAGTAAGTTAGTATGTATTCCGTCCATGACCATGTATCGCATTCTAATTTTTCACTGCGATTACTTTATGATAAACCTCGAAGAGACAATAGCTTACAAGAAACAGAACTAAATACAAAAGGTGCAAATCTGAAGAATTCAATCTTTCCTGGTTAATCCTACTCGACTTAAAAGCATATTTTTCATATTATCAAGGTTTGCCGAGAAATCTTCCGGCGAGAATTGCAGCGTCCATGACCGTGATGATGACCTTGACAACATCATCAACATCACAAGTGTTACCTTTGAAGGATGGTGAACCTGATCTCTGAAACTTCTGAACGCACTGCTTGAACTTGCTATTGCACTCTTGGCTCAAGTAACTATCTGCAAGTAAGTACACCCAAACCACTTACATTATCTTACCGTATTACAATTTTGCCATATTAAATCATTGGTTGGTAAAAAACTATACATACTATATTAGTTATTGGTATAATTTGTTTTCGGTATAACTATGAAGAATTAAGGGGTTGAAATGTTTCCATCTGTCAAAATGTAATTTGAATATATAGAAGGTATTCCTACTTCCTATCAAGAAACATTTTATATTCTTCTTGGTTGATATACGTTATTTCATTCTTGTAGTTTTAAATTAAGTATTGCAGGGCCCTAATAGAAGGTCGACTATACAAATTAGCAGCCATAATATTTATATAGGAGTACAAGAAAGGAAATAAAACAATAAACTTTTAATCAATCATATACTAAAGTTTGGAAATATTGATGAAGGCGTGGTGACTTACTGCCTTTTGTTGCTATGCACTGGTCATGTCTCATACAACAAACATCTAGTTGGTCACATGGAGTCTCTCCGGGACAACCGGTGTATAGAAGGCCACAGTACTTCCCATACCTTAGAAATGGAGGTGCTGGAATAAAAAATTAAGTACGAAAACATAAATTAATGGTCAAGATAATCAATCATTAAGACAAGAAACCAATGAACTTTGGTTTGTTCAAGAAAAGAGAAGACATATATATCTTACCTTCACAGAATTTTGATTCACATTGCCTACTACATTCTTTAAACTACATCAACAAGAAAACAAGAAAAGTTAGTCCAAAGATTACTCTTCTCCACAAGTCTAAACAATTATGATGGCACTATCTTTAAGGTAGGATCCTAATCTTCTAAAGTGTACTATGGGGATGTTTCATACAAGTGCTTCAAAACAAGACCTGAACAGGTCGATTTATAAGAATACATACTTTCTAAAAGCCATTGCAAACAGATAACACATACCAATTTTAGTCCTGTGCCAGCATGAAGGCCGACATTAAGGGCATGAGTAGGGACATGTAGAGTGATGAAAGAGACAATCAAGAAAAGTTGAGCAGTTAATTTCAGTGATTTGGAAGAATAAGCCATTGAAGAAGTAGGAAGAAGCAGATGAGAGAAGTGAAATCTTCTTGATTTGAGGGTGAAGGCACTGACTTATAGAACTAAATGGTTGGTTGAGACACAGAGGAAGTGTGAAGATGGAATGAAGTTTGTCATTGTTCTACTAGTAGTATGGCATTAGAAAATCCCGTGACATGATTTTTGTAGTGTTGCTTCACATTTCTCATCATTGATAATTTGAGGGAAATCATTTTTAAATTCCTTAAACGAGTTTGCTTGTTTATGTTCAAGTTGTTAAAGGTCAATTTTGGCTGCAACTCCCTGAGGTTTGCAGATACTGCATCTTTAAGAAATTAAATAAATGTAATAATTCCACACCTCTTTTTAAAAAGATTAAAATTTAACTTTTAGATGAAATAAAATTAACTTAAATTCACACTTAAGTTCGAATGAATCAGTTCGAACATTCATGTAGATAAAATGTACTCTGTATAAACTTTCCACTCAATTAAACTCTAAATAATAGTTTAAAACAGTTTTGAGTGTATCCAAGGCTCATGTATCAATTAGTACCAATGACATTCCCACTCGTTGGCCTCTCGAAAGTAGATTGTAATGAGGCCCGAGTAAGTTTGAAGGTTAATAAAAACACCATGTTATGGGAATGTTTAGCAATGATAAAACTAATAAGCTAGCATCCAACTAACTTATTAAATCGCGTATCAAATCCAATATATTAGCTTATGCTTGCGGAATTGTCAAATTATTATATTTTTACTTTTCACTGGTATTCACTTATACAATTAACTCAGTCGAATATTGTTGGACACTTTACTCTTCCAATGATGTTTTTTTACATCCACAAGACTCGAACCCTAGATCTTGCTTAAGTGAACTCAATTACTTTACAGCTTAAGCCAACAACCGTTATATGATTTGTCATATTATTTGCAAAATACTCTAATACTTAAATCAATTTAACTAGTTTATTCTTTTACTAAAAATGATACACCGTGTTAATCGCGGTGCCGATAAATCTTATAAATTAATTACTATATCAACATGTCTAACCATATTTGATGTGAAATACTTAAACTCAACACATCAATTTTGTTAAAATGTTATATTATGAGATTGATACTTTCCTAATGTAGGCATTTTCAGTATGACATTTCAAATCCATTAAAATAGAAAATTAGTAACGAACAGTTGTAATTTGACCGAGAAGTGGCAATTTTACATGATCTAAACCAGAAATATAGATATATTTATGATTTTAATAAAGCAATGCATATATAATATTGTTATCTGTTGAAGAGAAAGTTTAAGGCACATAGGAGATGACTTTTTAAATGCTCGATGTAAAAATAGATTCAATAGTATATACCTTATTGCAACTGATTTCTAAATAGAGAGAGCTAGCATTGAGACAACATGAGTTCCAACAAAATGTTGAACAAACTGAAAAATAGACGATTCTCATCACAGTCGGAGTCGTTAAGTTGAGCAATCTAATCGAGTCGTATACACATCCAGAGTTTTATAGTCACTATACGGGATGTTGTATGTGGTGTGAGCGGATTTTTTTTTTTGAAATAACATTTCTTAGTAGCTGGTTACTGGAGAATTGAAAAAAATGCTAAACACGTTGTAAAAATGAAAACATGAGAACACTTTAACCAGTGGAATGACACTTTAACATGATAATATATAGCTTTTTTTAATAGTCGGTTGCTAAAGAATAGATAAAATTACTAAATAATTTACAAAAGTGAAATGACACTTTTACAAATAAAATGATACTTTAAAGTCCATTAAAAGAATTACTACATTGTTTAATTAAAGTTAAATGAAATTACTTTAACATATCAAGCGACCATTAATAAACTAAAGTTAGACATCCATTAAAAGGTCAAATAAACTCAAGTAACTTATAAGTTGGTTAATAATCGTGTGAAGCACATGATATTGTGATTATTCGATCCAGTTATTTGCAAACTTCAGGGGCCTATATGCAATTCGAAATATAATTTGTTTGACAAATACCATCCAAATTTGTGAACAATTAGGGGGGCCTCGGCTCTAACCACTATTTGGAGGAGCGGACTGTTTGGAATATTAGACTAGCAGTTCTATCATTTTAGCAACACAAGAAGTGAATGTTGTGCTTATTTTAACGATTAAAATCAACAAAATCTGGTAAGAAACAACCTATTAGATTTTGTGGATCATTCACACTAGTACATAAGAACCACGAGATTGAATTTTCGTAACATTGCAGCAGAAATGATGAAACCTTGTAATTGAAGCAGTTTATTATTCTACTTACATAAGCTCAAAAGACACAAGTTTTTTTTAAACATGGCAATATAGTTCTACTACACACAAAAATAATCTCAACAACTTGGAACATAAAAGAAGGAAACCAAGTAACCTAAGATTGTTCCCAGCTTGGACTGGGCCAAAACTAGACAAACTTAGTGAACAAGGCCAAGACTGGGCTACATTGTGGGCCAACTTGCAGTATGTCGGGCCAAATCTTATTTGGGGATGGAACGAAGATATGATGTTCAGTTGTTCACTTGCAGACCTTGCTAGTGGAATGTACCCTGTGAATTGTCGTTCCAAAAGTGGAGATAAATTGGGTGACCATAATAATTTAGGCGATGCAATCTTTAATGCTGATGACTAAGCTTTACAACTTTCCTTTTACTTATACTTAAAATACTATTCTTGAGATCAATTTTAATTGCTAATTTTGCTCCTGGCAAACATGGGTGGTTATACAAAACACCTTTGTGGAAAAAGAGCCAAGGATTGATACATAATAAAGTTCCATTTATAACATTTCCGAATTCAATACTCAATTATTATACATGGTATATATACACTCCCTCCGTATGAAACAATTGTACAATTTGAATGGTCAACTAGTGTCAAGTTTGGCTAAAAATTAATTTGAAAGAAATATAATTTAAAACATTATGTTATGAATTTTCGATATGCAACGTAGTGAAACATTGCTATCATAAAAGACAAATTTATTATTAAGCTTAAATCATATTGATCACAAAAAATCAAAATGTTCATCTGTTTTGAGACGTTGTGCTGGAGTATGTTGCAAGAAGTATATATTTCTCCAACTGCTAATCACAAAGCAGAACAACATCACATTCTAAAACTCCAAAGCCAAATCAGAAAACTACGTACTTCTTGGAATCTTGGCCAATACTTGAAACTGCAAATGAAACCTTGATCTCGTACGGTTGAAGCAAGAATAACCAACCCAAAAAAAGTGAACTTCTTAAAAGGAAGAAGGAAAGGAAAAAAAGAGAAAAAAAACATTATACACAGTTGTACACTAAAGATGTATACTATCTTGTCAATGACTTATTTGTTTTTGTTACGAGAGTATCCAAGCTCGACCTCCTTTCGCGCTGAACTTCTTAAGTCTACCAAAAACCATGACAACAATGAGGATAATTTTACCCTCATCACTCCATTTCCCAGCAAATCCATACAATTTGTTCACACAATTAGGATCCGGTCTGATCTGTCGGTCACAGCTATACCCCATGCTGAAACCCACATTGCCATACGCGCTGCAATAATGACAAAGATTCATGTTAGTAATGAAACTTGGTAGAATATGTATGTGGAGTATCAGTCACATGCTTAGCATATGGTATACTATACTATACCTTATGACTTCAAGAGTGATGCTTATGACATTGAAGTTTAGTGGATCCTCCTTGAGACTCCTCCTTTCCGCGATGCATATCAGAATAACGAAGATGGCTAGATAGGAAAGTTGTGACAGCATGATGTTTCCGAATATCGTGACTTTTCGATTCTTTTTCTTTGTTCCTTCACAATGTAGTGGATTTCGATCCTCCACTTCAACTGGCATATATGTTGTGTACGGTGGAAGGTACCTGCAGCGTTCAAGCCATAATTCTGTTAATATGCTGTCTTATGACTGAATATAAGTATATATTAAGGTTAGTACCAATCAAGTTAAAAGATACATAGAACCAAATTAGCACTCATACAATCCGTATCTTTCCTAGCTAGGCTAATTCAACATCATGTTTCCGTAGCCACATAAAGAAAATTCTGCAGGTATAAGGATCATGTGGTTATAAATCTTGCAACTAGAGATCAGTAAGGTATTTCTTCTAATAATCAATCATTTTTTTGTGATTTGGGAATATATTGACGGAATAGTAATAATAATAGCTTCCTCAAGAGGAGAAAGTTATTGAAATGATTCTTCATCTTTTTTTCTAAATTGATGCTTCTAGCTTCGGCTTCTTATTTTGCCTTATAAAAGTTTGGGTATAATCAAACGAATCCATTCATGTAAATACTGTAAAGGGAATTATACACCAGTAGCAAACCAAAAACATGTTGAAAGTATTTTGCAAATACCCGGCCTGTTTTTATGATCGATACGCAACATTTTGCTATCGATGATTGAACCACACCAGACCTAACCATTTTTAGTTTTTTCTTTAAATCTTAAAAGGACGATTCATGATATAGAAGTGTCAAGTGTGTATCTAACTATATACATATTCAAATTCACTGTTTAAGAGACTCGTTTCGGTGTGGTATTCTGACTTCATAACCGATTTATATACTTTTCCGCATATTTTATTCTCACTCGTATATATATTAAAATACTTCACGGTTGTTTACCGTTCATGTTAAATGACTTTATATTTAAGTGTATAATTCTATCAACTAGATCGAGGTGTCCTTAGAGTGGGGAGGGAGGTTTGTTCTCAGATCATGTTTAATTATTCGTACGTGGGACATGTGAAATTTTAACTGAAAGATGGAAGAAAAAGACGAAGCCACCCCACCCCACCAGTGTCTTTGACTTGTATTGTCACTGGTCCTTCATATTCGAGATGCTTCTTAGACTCATACTATACCCAGCCCAGTTGGTAGCTAGGTTAATTGGGGACTGAACTCATTATTTGAACTTTTGGTAGATCATTATAATATTGTATATAAGATTATTTCGGAGGTTATGAAATTCGAACTTTTATAAACTTATTGGACAAACACCCCACTGATTGTACCCATGGCCATGGTACACTCCCCTAATTTAATAATACAGTTTAATTATTGGATTTCCCACAAATCAGCACAATTTGAATTTGCGATTACGTGCTCGTATCCAAAACTAAAATCTTAGTGGGTGTCAGCCTCATATTCACCGAAATGATCGTGAAAACATTAATTAAGTCATCTTTGCATTTAATAAAATAACCATTAATGGGCGACATTTTATATAATAGTGAAATGCGTGCATGTTTTTTAGGATATATATAAAACTTATTCTTACGGCCTCTTTTTCATGCACAATTGTAATATAGTTAAGGATGACACCATATCATATGAATGCATGTTATAAAGGCTTAGATGTTATGGGTAATCACCGATAAAATCTACAAGTCTATATCAGTTTGTAATGTTAAGAATTCCACCTGTATATTAAGATGCTTATATTATACTAGTTCTATACTATAATATAGTATATGCATGTGTAGCATGACAAACACCATTCTCAAAGTGGGGGTTAGACATGTAGGGGTAGTTGAAACTTTCCATACGAAAAGGATTTTAGAGATAAACAGGGTTACTTACATCATGACGATGAAAAACACCATGATAGCATGGGAAAGTGTTGACAGATCAAATGTGTTCTCTCCGGCATGCCTTGCATTGAAACACTGGAAGAGTATGCTCACGAATTTCTCATATGCGTTGAGTCCATTCAAGCCTTCGGAGTTCCATTCCATAGTGCAAAATAGCACAACCCCTATTGCGGTAAACCCAACCACCGTAGGAACTAGTAGCAAAGCATGTGCACTAGGGAGCAAGTGAGAGTATCCGATTGTTTCGGTATTTTTGAGTATATATTCAGCTTCTGGTTTCTTAAACTTCTTACCGGAAAGCCATACTAACAACCTCAAGCACGACGGAAACAATGTGTTTCCTAGAAGGACTTGAGGTATTAGAATCAACAACATACCTGAATTTTTCTTAAAAACCATCATGTTTTCGTCAGTTGGCACATAACCGCAGCTAGCGAAAGTTGAAACTATGGTAAAAGCTGCGAAAGTGAAGGTCTGGAGCCTCTTGCTTTTCAGGACATTTTGGGCACTTGAAACAGTAGAAAGGTAGATTAGGAGACTTGCAATACCAATAAATTGTATGACTAGTAAGTAACCTAAAACTAACAAGGTGAGGAACTTGATTGACTCGTATCTGATGTATGGTTTATAATTTGGTGGTACTTGTGACTCGAGTGCGTCGGACCAATGAGCGATTCTAGACTCAGAGTCAACTTCTCTCTGGGAAAAGTTAAGTTTTCTAATGAGTTTGGACGCCTTAAAGTGAAGTCCGACCATGGAAGTGAACACCTCACCTCCTACGAACATTAACACGGTCATAGCGACTAGTTGTTTGTTCGAAAAAACCTCCATTTCTACCGTCGACATACTAGAGACGGTGGAAGTGGAGACGGAGGTGAAGAACAAGTCTATATTTCTCGGATGGAATGAGGTTTTCGGCTTCAGAGTCTTTAGGACTCCAAAACCGAGAGTGGAAAGGGAGAGGAAGTAGAAAACTTGGAACAAGAAGGGGTTTACTTTTAGAAGTTTGAGATACAAGTAAGACGTGATAAATCTAGTGTCCTGTATGAATTTGGCTGCATTGAAGTTTACAGATGCAATCATTTTCATTTTGGATTTTGGAATTGTGCTGTTCTGTTTGCTTAGAGGTTGTTGTGCATGGAAGAATAATACTTCGGGACTGGCGGGTGTTTATATAGCGAAATCTTTGCTAGTGCATTTTACTATTTGGAATAATCTTTAACTAATCAAATATTGCCACGTATCAAGTTTAATAAAAGGACTTATTTATTCCTTATCTCAACACTACTTATGCTTCTAACTTGTAAGTTCTGAGTTAACTCTCCCCATACCACAAGCTTGGTAGGGCATATATACGTTAAATTGTTTGAATTTTAGTTAAAAAAATAATATTTATGTGTAGTTATTTATATAAGGTGGGAATTGGATAGGTATCCAAACTGTAAAATTACTTGTAATTTATTGATCACGGACGAAGCTACACTATACACAAGCAAACATTTACTACGGGATAGATTTCGAAAAGTTTATCTATATATATATACACCTAATTTTCTTTTTATATATTTAGTACGGTATAATAATGTTCTACTTTTAATATTTAGGAAATATCCTTTTTTCTACGAATTTAATTTAATTTAGTTTTGACTAATTACTTATTATTATTTTTAGTAACTTTAAGTTTGAATTCACTATTATTTGTTATTATCCGGCAAGAAATATATTTTCGAGTTGGCCCCGGTGGTGACAATTTTTGAGATTAGGTAGAGTTTGACTTATAGAGTTGGATATTGTTCAAGTATTTCATTTACATGCATGTATAAAACGGATTTATTTGACTACGACGTATTCAAATTCACAATTTTTGTTCAGTTGTAGAATGGATTCAGGTTCCTGGTCGATCTTCACCTGGAAAATCTTGTGGATGTGGTCCTCTGTACCCTGTGGTGTGACATGTGAAGCACTGATTGCCATATGGCTTGCCATGTTATCTCCGTGGATATTTGTCTTCCAATGTATCACTTCATTAGAAACCCTCTATCTGTGGCAAAATTGATTGATTGATTTGCGTATAAGGAAGAGTTGTAGTGCGCTTAAAAAGTTGGTGAAGTAGGGGTCCTAAAATACTGCAATAAATTGGAGGGATTTTAATATTTTTTCAATTCACTACATTACTAATTACTAAGTCAAAATCATAATAGAAAGAAAATTTAAACTTAAGAAAACTCTATAAATGAACTTCCTACGATTATAAAAAATTTCGGTTCCAATTTAAGACCAGTTATAATTAAGAATAAACTCCACATTATTATATTCAATTATTTTTTCGGTTCCGCGTTAAATAATTATACCTCCTTATAATAATAAATGACATAATATTCAATAATATTTATCCATATATATGATTTTCATTATGAAATTTAAGATGTAAAATACTTATCTAAAATTGTTTGTCGTATTAATTTGAACTTTTGAGTGGTAAGCCTATCTTTTAACTTCTGTGTAAATAATTGTCTATCTTATTGGTAAAAAATCATTTCTAGCTTGTCAAGTTAGTATTTAGTAATTTTATTAAATAAATATATCATTTAAGTTATACATATTATATTATTATGAAAAATCTATTTTAGTACAAACCTCTACTTAGGTATAACTTCTCTGT
>JAYMSP010003952.1:0-17865 GCA_036897095.1 Plantago elongata
GTGTGTGTGTGTGTGTGTGTGTGTGTGTGTGTGTGTGTGTGTGTGTGTGTGTGGGGTCATAAAAGAAGGAATTATATAAGAAAGAGTCTGACATGTTAACCATAGGAGATAGGGCAACTGTTATTACTGATATAAATTTGTTTTGGAATAAACGTTCGAAATTCTTATGGATAAAATTTCGAAGTAGAAAATCTCTGCCCCTCTCAAATTTAGAGGACATTAACTTATCACTGTTCATATATCCCGTGAACTATAAAGCAGATAGATATCTAATCAATTCATACCTCACCTCACCTCACCTCACCGTACATGATTAATTTGCACCAAACTTATTCAATAAAAAGACCTATATACTTGGAATGGTTAAACACAAAATTATTTTTTCTAAACGCATGACATATTTTTTTATATTATAAAAGGCCTAATAAATTATATAAATATAAAATTAATACCATTTTTCACAAAACTTATTAAATTATCACATCTTCGAAAACATATGACCGTATATACACTACAATACCATAATGTAACAAAAATTAATATTATAAAATCAGTAGTCATACTTTACAAATAATGATTTAAGATCTTTATATTATTATAATTTATATTCGTAGTCGTTAATATTTATTTAATAATTTAATAATAAAATTAACTAACTTTAAACAAATAAATTTAAAAATATAAAAAATTTAACTATGATCTGACTAGGACGGTCCTGATCAGATTCAAATCTATCCAGGACACGATCCTGGTCAGTATTCAATTTATTATTATTTTTTATTTTTTTAAAGTTCCGATCGGAGTTGCAAAGCTCCGACCAGCCTGGTCGAGTAATGGCCAGAGTTCTGGCCATGGAGCATGGATCTTTGTGTTCGTTCTTCGCTCTTCGTGTTCTTTCAAAGTTTTTTCGATTTATTTGTTCGGATAATATGATTGATCAAATAAACATGTTTAAATGTTTTGTAGGTAAAATTGTAATTATTTATAACTATAGTACTATTTTATGAATTACAATAGTTATGTTTTTGTTTGTAATATATAAAAATGCTTCATGCGTTTAGTAAAAGGTGTATTGCATTTAACAACATATAAGACAATACTGCTTCACTGAAACAGAAACACTATAATAAACTGTTAAATGTCGTAATTATCCCCACCTTACGGCCTTATTTAGTAAAACTAGTTGAAAAGGTAATTGATAGCAGAAAAGATAGCTGGTAACTGTAATTAGCTGGTGGGTGGTTAGGTAGCTTTTTCTTCAACAAGTGAAGCTAAGATCATATTTAGCAAAACTAGCTGAAAAGGTAGCTGGTAGCTGAATAATTAGCTGATAGCTGAGTAGATAACTTTTTTTTTAACAAGCTAACTCTATTAGCTTGTAAAACCAGCAATCTTTGAAAATCTATGTGTTCACGTAACGAGTTTTTTATAAAAAAAGTTTATTGAACTGAAAAGTAGCTGAAAATGTCGTGTAAACAGAGTCTAATTTGGTTAGCTTGTCAAACCAGCTAGTTTTTCAGTTAATTTGTTTGAAAATCTATGTTAACGTAACGAAATTTGTATGAAAATTTTTTTTCCAATTGAAAAATTAGTTGAAAAGTTGATGGTAATTGAAAATTTGCAGAAAAGTTGATGGTAAATCGTGGGTAAGAAAGGTGCATGATAAGTACTAAAAGGACAAAACGTACAATACTAGGATGACACGTGTGTATAATAATCCCTTTCTGTTTTTGATATGCGTAATTTCCTAACGAATACGAATAGACTTCCATCTTATCCATGATCACAAACTAACCCACCTATTTTTCTTGCTATATATCTATAAAATCAGTTCAGTTGCTGCTGACTCAAATCAAATCAAATCAAATCCCATTAGAGTAGAAGTAAAAATCTCTTCTTTCCACAAAATCTCAACGATCGTTTACTCTGTAAGCTCCCTCTCTCTCTCTGCGTTTCTTCTATTTTTTTTATATATATACTTACATGTATGTATATCAGCCTAAGCCATTCTTCTGTGCTTGTAAGCTGTACTGATTTTTTTTAGTAAAGGGTTTGTGCTTCTTTCAACTTACTTTAATAGAATGTGTAGCTTGAACCGATATGCTGTTTGATATTCAATTTGGGGTTTACCGGTTGCTCAAAGATTTTATTTTGGTGATAAAAAACAGATTGTGTACAGATTTTATACTTGTGTTTGTTTGCTTGTTTGAAGCAATTGCAGCTTCATTACTGACTTATACTTTATAAATCGTAGTTGATTTGGGGTTTACGGGCTGCTCAAAGATTTGTTTTGGTAATTAAGAAATTATTGTGTAGAAATTTTGTCTGTGGAAAATTTCACTGAAAATAATGTCCTTCTGTTTCTTTGCTAATTTGAAGCAATTGTCGCAGTTGCAGCTTGATTAATGACTTGGTACTTTATACCCGTATTTGATATGGGGTTTGCGGGTTGCTCAAAGATTTGATTTGTTAATCAATGACTGATTGTGTAGAAATTTTGGCTGTGGAAATTTCGGTGAAAATAATGTCATTGTGTTTGTTTGCGTGTTTGAAGCAATTGTTTCTGTTGCAGCTTGTTCACTGGCTTAGTACTTTATAAATCGTAGTATTTGATTTGGGGTTTACGGGTTGAACAAAGATTTGATTTTTTTGGTGATCAAGAACTGATTTTGTAGAAAATTTGGCTGTGGAAAATTTCAGTGAAAATAATGTCCTTATTTTTGTTTGCTTGTTTGAAAAAATTGTTGATGTTGCAGCTTGATTACTGACCTAGTACTTTATAAATCTTAATGCCAGATAATCTTCAAAGATGGGTTATTCGAAGTTCTTGCTGCTGCTTATTTGCCTAAACGCGATCTCTATTATAGCGGTAAGTATTGCATGCTAGTAACATTGTGTTGGACTTGTATTATTTGTCTTTTGTAATTATTTACTTAACAGTTGCAATCATAACAGACTGCTTCCGCGCCGCCTACTTGTGCCGCTGATTTTAGCAGTGGCTGTGGCGATGAATGGGAAGGGGAGTTTTTCCCTGGCATACCGAAAATCAAATACGAGGTAGGAGTGTTTTACATTGTTTATGATGATTTTATGGATATTCTTGTTTAGATTATTGTTAATTATTGTTACGGATGGCATGTGTGTAGGGTCCTACTAGTAAGAATCCTCTTTCTTTCAAGTGGTACAACGCGGAAGAAGAGATTCTTGGTAAAAAGATGAAAGATTGGTTGAGGTTCAGTGTTGCTTTTTGGCACACATTCCGTGGGACTGGGGGTGATCCCTTTGGTGCACCAACGAAGATGTGGCCGTGGGAAGATGGCACCAATTCTTTAGCAATGGCCAAGAGACGAAGTATGGTTACATTCTTATTTCTGTAATTGGATTGTTAAAATATGTGCATTAAGTGCTCATTAGACTCTTTTGTGATGATTCAGTGAGAGCGAACTTTGAGTTCATAGAGAAGCTTGGGGTTGACAAATGGTGCTTCCACGACAGGGACATTGCTCCAGATGGCAAAACAATTGAGGTTCGTGATCTCTGTTGTTTATCGATCTCCTGGAAACAAAGTCAGTGTATAATGTTACACTTGCTAAAATGGATCAAAGAATAGATTAGTGTAATTTAAAAAAGCATTGCAGACACTACAACACCTCATCTACTTATCTCTCACCAGGAGTTTTGGTTTTTAGGATGCAAGTATATAAATGTAGGACTATATATTTCAAGTATCTCTTTATTTATGAGTTCTTAATTGCTTTACAGGAATCAAATGCTAATTTGGATGAAGTGGTTGCTCTTGCCAAGGAGCTTCAGGTGAATTTTACTAATCCAATCAGAAGTAGTTCTCTATTTGTTTTCAGGCCTTCCTTTTTTCTTTGTTTTTTTCCTTCCCTGGATTGGGGTTGTTTTATGTATGCAATTATACACCTAACTGCAACTACTCATTGCCTGAATCTCTGTATGAACCATCAGGGGACTAAGATTCGCCCTTTGTGGGGTACAGCTCAATTGTTCCACCACCCTCGATTCATGCATGGAGGTGCAACTAGGTAAGTTTAAATTATCATACCTTTATGTGATACTTATGTGATGCTTGACTGATGCTTGTATATTTCCCTGTACAGCCCTGAACTAGGAGTATACGTCTACTCTGCAGCGCAAGTCAAGAAAGCCTTGGAGGTTGGTGAACAATCTATCTCTTAATTTCCTCTTAGCCTGCCCTGACTCCGAATCCTATCTTACCGTGTTTGCATTTTCCTTTTTCCAACAGGTTACCCACTATCTTGGTGGAGAAAATTATGTTTTCTGGGGTGGTCGTGAAGGTTACCAGTCTCTTCTCAACACAGACATGGAAAAAGAGCTAGATCATATGGTAAGGACTTATTGCTTTAAAACCTTGGTTTGCTTGAAGTAATTACCGCGTATTTCTTACTGAAGTATGGATATTGCCACAGGCAAGGTTCCTTGAAGCTGCAGTTGCCTATAAAAAGAAGATTGGATTCAAAGGTATTACTATTTCACTTTCTGAAGGACCAGTAGAATGCTTTCCTCAAGAATTTTATGCATTTCTTTTCCTTTGATCATGCACTGATTTTCCTATCTAAATGAGTCCCATCATGTCATTTCATTACCTTTATATGCTTTCAATAGGAAAGAATAATTTACTTGCTGCGTTATTTGTTATTATGTTGACCCAATTCTTGTTATTTTATTCAGGTACACTGCTTATAGAACCTAAGCCACAGGAGCCAACAAAGCACCAGTACGTTCTCGGTTCTTCAAATTAATAGATATTCACTACTGTGAACTAATATTGCAGAATATACTAAATAGTACGTGACATTTGTTAATATTCCAGGTATGACTGGGATGCCGCAACATCTGCTAACTTCCTCCGTAAATATGGTTTGATCGGTGAGTTGCACCTTCCTATGTCATCTGCACAGCTATGACAACCACTAATCTGATCTTATTTAATGCCATCAGAGGATGCAATTTTCGATAAAAGAGGAACTATTAATCTTCTACTTTTAAATTTAAAGAGGGGTTAGGCATTTTAGGGTATAGGAATATTTTGCCTCCTAGGATTTGATATCTTGCTAACATCCTCTTTCCAATATCTGGTTTTCATCAGATATACTAAATTAATTTATTATAGTAGGAATATGTATAGTCTAATAATGTTGTAACGGAATTGTATTTCTAACATTTTTCTCCCGTCATGCTTGCAGATGAATTCAAATTGAACATCGAGTGCAACCATGCAACTCTTTCTGGTCACAGGTTCGTCATGTCTTGAGAATAAAATCAATTGATTTAAGTTTTGTTCTAAATATAAATTTAAAGGATTAATATTACTAATAGTAATAAGCCATCATATCTGATTCCCTCATTGTGATGCAGCTGTCATCATGAGCTTGAGACTGCAAGAATCAATGGTTTATTGGGGAACATCGACGCTAACACTGGTGACCCTCAAGTTGGTATGTGATTCCTTAACCATTTCTAACTAGTAATTAACACCTACACTTTGACATTTCTTGACAGCAAGTTCTAATCAAAGACTTTGTCATGTTCAGGTTGGGATACTGACCAGTTTATGATGGATATTGGGGAAGCAACAACAACTATGTTGACTGTTATTAAAAATGTTTGTACAACCTTTTCTTTCTCTGAATTAAGTTCTGAACAACCTTGAATAATTAATGATTCCATTTTTCCTTTTCCTTTCTATCATTGCAGGGAGGAATTGCCCCCGGTGGATTCAACTTCGATGCAAAATTGTAGGTTCATTTCCTTTATGCATCACTTACATGCACAATTAGATAAAACAAAGTTCTGAAGTAGTATCATTAATGGGTAAATCGTCAACTATTGGTTTACCACTCTCCGGCACACTTGCCATTCAGCCCCTTAGTAATTTGTAAATATCTGGAAGAGCTGTGTCTAATGTGCAAACTATGCCAGTATTTGTTTGATTACACTTGCCATTCAGCCCGTTAGTAATTTCTTCCGTTATTTTGTGTGCATTTAGCTTAATGTATCAATTGTTGTTTTGATTGTAACAGGCGGAGAGAGAGCACTGATGTTGAGGACATATTTATCGCTCATATTGCCGGTATGGATACGATGGCACGTGGACTCCGCAGTGCTGCTAAGCTTATTGAGGTAATAATCTGTTCACCTAGCAGATTAGTTTTCTTCATTTGTTTGTCTAAGTGCTACAATAAAATGATTACTCTTGCTAACAAGGATGTATCTTTTGGTGAACAGGATGGTTCCTTGGGTGAACTTGTCTCCAAGAGATATCAAAGCTTCAATTCAGAATTGGGTGCCCAAATAGAGGTGAGAAACAATTACCAGTCTTTTAATCCCATCCAGATATATATATATTTTTAAATCTGTAGTTGAGATTTTTCGTATTCTTTTTTAGGCTGGAAAGGCTGACTTCGATTTTCTGGAGAAGAAGGCAATGGAATGGGGAGAACCTAAAGTTGGTTCTGCTAAGCAGGTATTTCAATTGTGCCAAGTTTTGGTTTATTTGTGTATAATGGTTAATTGCACTTAATTTAAGATCTACCACAATTTTGTTAATGTGTACTAGTAGTGGGAAACCAGTTAAGTTCTTCATCTGATGATTGTTTTAAGCATGTTCTTACGTTGCTCGTTTAATCTGTTCAGGAACTGGCGGAGATGATTTTCCAGTCTGCGCTGTAAATTGAAAGTAGCCGCCCTTCCCAATGTAGTTCATTCTGCCTCTAGCTCGACTTGTTTCTACTCGAAAATAATACATGGCTGACGCCAACTGGCCCGAGGATAACTTCAATCAACTACTAGCTTGGATGTATTTATTTTCTTTTTCAATCAGTATCCTCTGGCTTCTGTGATTAGCTATAGTAGGTATTATTATGTAAGATGTTAAACTTATCAAGAAATATCAGAGAAGCTCCTTTTAGCCTTTCAACTGTCTCATTCTTGTTCATTGTTTCATTGTTTCAATTATACTTTCCTACCCACAACATGCTTTCGAGGATCCATGAAAATCTGTGGAAAGGGATTATAGATAAGATCTGCTACATGCTCCTCTTGCCAAATTGCATTATCTTGTAATTCGATGGCCTTATCGAATATCCCTGTCTATACGTCCCTGAAATTGATTGAATATCAAATTCCATCATCTTGTGGTCTCGATTTGAAACAACGATCAATGTGCAACCCGGATTCCTACTGCTCTTCAGTTTCCCCTAGTCCCCAACCAAAACTTCTCGGTGTTTTTCCTCTGCTCTTCGTAATCTTTGCTTGGATCTGTTTATTTTGTACTACCATGGAGTACGTGAGCTATCCTATCGTTTGATTTCATCACGTAGGATTTCTATTTTCAACTGCAAACTCATTTAGTTTCATTTACTTCAATTTAACTCAATTATATATTATCCTGTAATTCAGTTTAAAAAATTATAGTTAAAGAACAAAACCTAATTGGTATGGACATGCAACGATCTCCAGTGAAATAATTTGTCTTGCCCGCATTTGTGTTCGAATTAGAATAATTCTCAGTTGATCAATCATTCTAAAATTAACGAAGAACAATCATACATAGTTCTGAAGTTTTAGTAAATAAACTTTTTAAAGAAGAAGATGTATATTGTTAGTATTAGTATAAAAATCGTTTTAGTTATCTCCAAATTTTATAAATAAATTGTGTACCACCGGATCATGTTATTGGTGCAAATGAAGAAATCCAACAAAAAGTATGATCTCATCTTATTAATGTCCCTGTCTAAGTTGTCATCATTAAATCATGCATATATAACGTCCTCATACAAAAAGTAGTTCGGGTCGAAAAGACGGTCCACGTGCCAAACCCGGTTCGGTTTCCCTCAGTGGGCATCTCACTGGGTAATAAGATTTGTGAATTCCAGCTGAAAACTCGTTCATGGAAATTTCCTAGTTCTGGAAAAAAACAATGGCAGATACACCTCTGTAACCTCTCTTCTTCATCACCATCTTATACCAATTACTCACTGACTCACTCACCTTTTCTAATTTCTTCATTCAACTCTCCGAAATCATCCAATTATTCTTCCGAGCAGACCCTCCCTGGTACAGTACTCGATCAATCACACTTCTAATAATTCCCAATCAGTTATTTCAGTTGAATGACTCTTACTTTTTTCAGTGATTTCACTCTTAATTTTGATTTCAATCTATTTGCAGGAAGATCTGAGGGTCTGAGATCTGATCTGCACTGTTGTGAGCGTGAAAAGGAGGCGACATGGGAATTGTGTTTACGAAGCTGTTTTCTTCGTTGTTTGGGAACAAAGAGGCCCGGATCCTTGTCCTGGGCCTTGATAATGCTGGCAAAACTACCATTCTTTGTATGAACTCTCATTTCAGATACTCATTCTGCATTTTGCTGGATTTGGCTTCATTTTATGTGTTTCTGATTAGGTGTTTTCTATTTTTCAGATCGGCTTCAGATGGGAGAAGTTGTCTCTACAATTCCGAGTAATTGCTTTCTCTCAGTTTTCTGTTGTATTTTTTATGTTAATTTACTAGCAACCTTATTGTGTGTGTGTGTTGGTAGATTAAATAGTCATTTATTTTGAATAGTCATTGATTTTGAATTCAATTGCAGCAATTGGGTTCAATGTTGAGACTGTGCAATATAACAACATCAAGTTTCAAGTCTGGGATTTAGGTAAGTAACTCCACTGCATATGCTAATATGTTTCATGATATATTATGTCCTTTGTGAGCATTCCTGTTGTTTAGTTCATAGAGTACGTCATCACTGATCAGGTACATTTCGACATTAGGGATTGTGGTAGTTTTCTAGTCCTCGAACTGGTAAATTGTGTAGTTTAGAATGGATGTGTGTCTGGGTGAGTTATTTTTGTTGAAGGTTTGCAGATGGAAGCCTAGTCGAATTGCCTCTTAATTATTGTTGTTCGTTGCTCCGAAAATTTCATCCTAATTGCTAAATCACATGATAAGCTAAAATAAAGCTAATGTTCTTTAAGGGCTTCGAAAACTTCTTTAGCGTTTTAATTTTCTTTTAATATCCTACTATTCATGTTCTTATATGCTGGAACCATAGAGAAAGAGTAATTTTGTACGGAGGTTTCTGCTTGGTTTCTTTGTAACAATTACTAAATTGGCTTTGATACTGAACAATTTTTTCACCTTAAGGAATTTGTATGAGGAAGCAGAATGAAGCATTGATTGTTGTCCTCTATTACTTCTTGGCTTTTTTGTTTTTGAATATGTTTTTACTATTAATGTACTTGTGTAGAATGTTAGGGATATAACTAGCCTGCTACTCCATTGCTGTCTAGCAAAAGTCTTGGCTTGCTTACATCTTCTAAGTTACTTTTACGGGCAATATTTATTTTCGCCTGAAATCATTTCATAGCCTTTCTTTTTTTGTAGTTTTACTAAAAATTTCCTTTTCACTTGTTTTCACGAATTTGGATGCGATTGGTCCATTCTAGCTTGATCTAGGGAATGCGATCTGTCCAACTGCATGCCATCTTTTCTTACAAATAAATCAATGTTTTCTGAGGAAAGGATCTTGATTTCCTCTCTGGTTGACGGTTGTCCCCTTTTAGATCGATCATGGATAGTTGCATTTGCTCGTTGCTCTGTGAAATGTCCTGTTAACTGTCACAAGATTTTGTGATTTGTTCATTTTTTTCTGTTTGTTTACTCTCTTTCTTTCTTACCGCTTTATACTCCATTTTCTGCGAACATATGCCTGATATTGTATACCTAATATAAAACTTTTTTTCTCCTTGATTGATGACAGGTGGGCAGACTAGTATTAGGTAAGTTGTTTCCAATTGCCAGCTGTAGCCCCTACATGCCGCATTTTAAAGCTTTTCCTTACGTAATGATTCACTTAATTAATATAAAGGGATGTTGTTTACTGATTGATCCAATAGCATGTAGTATGTGCTTGTTGCATCATGCATTAGGGATCAATTGAGAAAATTTTAACCACGCCAGATCTGTCAGATGTTATGGCTGCTATTTATTTACATCATTTTAGAATTGCATTGAACGCATTAAATAATCTTTTTGAATCATGTGAATAAATTACAGCATAAGGTCTAATATTCCTGGTCTAGGTAATCAGTTTATCATGAACTGGAAAGATCTAGTTGTTTTCATGGTATTATTGGTCAAATTGGATAGCTTTCTTTCACTGATTATTTAGTCAACATTTCAGTACCTTTTATTTTTTGGAACAAACTAATCTTTTGAATTGGAAGATTTACTATGCCACATTAGCATGGCACCTCCATGGTTCATTTGATGAATCCCTTTCTCCAAAACAAGCAGGAATTATTTGGAAATCTCACAGGAACTAATATCATGCTTCTTTTAAGTATCGAAGTCATTGTGTCTACATCAGTACTTGTTTTGAATGCATTTAGATTAAATTATGTAGCATCTTCCTGAGCACAGACTCATGGAAATTTGGTTTACTTGCTGTGCTATTCAGGCCATACTGGCGATGTTACTTTCCAAATACTCAAGCCATAATATATGTTGTTGATTCAAGTGATACTGATAGGCTGGTGGTTGCCAAAGAAGAATTTCATGCCATATTGGAGGTACTCTCCCTTTTCATCTACGTCAGCATAATAGCTCCATATTTGGTACTAGGGTACCAGCTTTTACGCCAGTGTAATAACTCCTATCATTGCACGTAAGATGCTGGTGCAGCTGTTGGAGAAGTCACCAAAACCTTATTTATGAGAATGCGTCTGGACACCGGCCCGTAAAAAGATAAATGTTTGTGTGTCCAATTTGGGATTGGGCACGGTCTAGGTTCTCGATTTATAATCGTTCTCATAGCTGCTTGCCTCTTTTCTATATTTGGCCGTCCTGTTTTATTTGCCACTTCCATTAGCAACTTTACAGCAATGTGTTATATAAAAAATATACTTCACTTATCCATTCCCTCTCCTTTAATGTATATTGTATTCATTCTCCTCCATACTTTGCTACCAATTTACAACTTTTATACTTCTTCATCTCACCTTGAACTTTGTGATATGTGAACGACAAGTAGTTGTGAGAAAGAGGGTATCAATTTGGTTCTGGGTTTAGGTTGGGTAAGTGCAATAAAGTTCCGCAATTGGTGGTAAAAAACTACAATAATAAACAGCAATTATAAGTTAACTTCCATTATGGATTAACACCCGTAACTGGTCAGATTTTTTAGTTTGGGATCCTGTTAAAACCCGGAACTGTTTCGTTTTTCTGTTATTTATTTCTCTCTTTGTCCGGATAAATTCGTGAGTTGGTTTCTCTCTCTATCTTTCGTTCTGTTTGTTTATCAAGAAAGAAAAAAAGGAGCTAGATGTTCACTCTTCCTTCCAGTGAAATACGCGTTTGGGGAAGCCGCTAATTTTCCTTGCCGAAATAAAATGTACATAAAAGTTACTTTCCTGTAGTTTATAACATATTGTTAGCTAAGTTATTTGTAATGATTCAAGTTGATTTGTTAATTTGAAGTAGAATAAAATTTCCTAACAAAACTACAAATGGAATTAACTGGAGCAAATAAATTTCACTTCTATCTTCATTTTCTGTGAGGTGTTTCTCTTATTTAATAGTCGAATATCTCGGCAAGCATAAATTCCACATTTACCTGGAACAATTCCGGTTGTGTACCCGGAACTGCAACATGGACAGTGATTGATTGGCTCAGTTATTGTCTGGATGTTTCACTCTCGACGATAGTACATTTTATCGCCTCAATTTCACAAGTTTGGTTGGTCTATGCAGACAGCTGATTAGCTCTGCATGATGTTGAATTTAAATTGTTCATTTGATATCATATAAGCTCTTGGTAGGTGTAATTTTGTCCCTAAACGTTACCATTTAATGTTGTTTGGTCCCATCATATGGGCACTTCTCTCTTTCAAATACACATAAGACTCCCTCGTCTCTTTGAAGATCTCCATGTAGTGGCCTAGACTCGGTAGTCTACAGAATTGCTTATTATCTTCTAAGTCCTGACCATAATTTGTTATATAGTGTCATTCTTATTGTTGCTATACTTATCTCTTATTTGACATCTGCCGGCAATGGTGACTTCTTTTCAGGAGGAAGAGCTAAAAGGCGCCATTGTCCTCCTATTTGCAAACAAACAGGTCATTCAGTGGCTTTTTATGCTTCAATTATGATTATGCTGCCTTTATAATGATTAATTTGTTATTGCGTAGAGTCTGCATATGCTTGTCTCAAAGACATAAATCCAAAACGCCATGTTTTAAATGTTACCCCAATTCCACAGGATCTTCCCGGGGCCCTTGATGATGCTGCAATAACTGAGGCCCTAGAGTTGCACAAGATCAAGAATCGCCAATGGGCTATTTTCAAGACTTCTGCCATTAAAGGAGAAGGCATCTTCGAGGGCCTGGACTGGTAAGCCTATTTTATTAGCTACCCATTCTGAATAGGCATCATATTTAGCTGCTCATCTTGGGTATATTCTTTACTGAATAGGCATCATATATTAGCTGCTCAGTTGGGGTTTTTATTTACTGAATAGGCATCATGTTTTAGCTGCTCAGCTGTGGTTATTATTTACTGAAAAGGCATCATATTTTAGCTGCTCAGTTGGGGTTATTATTTACTGAGAAGGCATCATATGTTTAGGAGTGGTAAACCGTTGGCACACATTTTTGTGATTCTCCCTTAATTTTGCATCAACACCCTTCATTCTATTCAAGAGGAGTATAAAATGTACTTGTAATCTGCCCAAAATATGATTTAATCCCCTGTTTCTTGCATGCATCATCTGCACTTTACAATCATCCCTCTTAAATAGTTTAAAGAGAATTTATAGGAAGTTATCAATAACACATTTATCCTTTCTAGTTCACCTCTGCAGTAATATGTATAATAGTTATGCGTTGTTATGTCTTCTCCTAGTATTTATTTATCATTTACACCCTATCATTCTCTAACAATGTTAATCACCCCCTTATTTTGTTTCTTGCTGTCAAATTTAATAGGTTGAGTAATACGCTTAAAGCCGGAGGTGCATAAGTTTTTGTACAAGATTCTGGTTACCGCTGATCTCATGGAAATTGATCTGAGAATACATGATATTACTTCCATAGAGTGTATGGGCTTTCCATCAATAGTCTAGCATTTTCTTGAAAAATTTGGAGATATGCTGTACAAATTCACTTTTGAGGTTTACCAGTTGATGTAGCTCATGCTTCACATTCCAGTACTTGTTCATTTCGTTGTTGTCTCGAGGAGAGCATATACCATATTCGGATTACATATAGTATCACAGCCTTGATTTCAAATGTGACTTCGTTTTTCATGGATTTAGAGAAACTGGTAAATCATTTTGAACCCTTATCTCGGAAGCCTAATAATAACTGTTCAAGTGCTCTAGCTGTCTGCAGTATGATACTAACTGTGCTAGCGTAAGTTCATCGCCCTTTGGATAACTAGTAGGAGTATGTTAATCTGTCCAATTTTCTGGATCATGGTGTGAGATGGCAGAGAAGCAAGGCGGAGACCGAGTTAAAGAACCTTGTTTCATAGAATTTGTTCGTAGCATATTAAGTAGCCATTATCTGATTGGTTGCACATTTTATTGGCATTCTTGCTTATGCTAGCTGTACTAGCTAAAGTTTGATCAGAGTCTAGTATTATGTAAATTGTGAACGCCCCACGTTCTTAAATAAAAAGGCAATAAGTAATACTCGTCCATATGAATGTACGAAATTCTCCAGAATTTTTAGAGTAGACATCTTTGTGTGCGCCTTATCAGTTTGTGGCTTTGTGCAAGCCACAGTAGTTTAAAATATGGTATAAGAACACCGTATTGAAATTGACATTGTGTAATTGGAAATATAAAGCATTATATCAAACATCGAAATCATCATGAGTTGAATCAAGTCAATGTTAAATTCCGACCCAATCCACTTCACTTTGGTTCCATCATCACTTTGGTTCAGCGAGGCAAGAGTGAGTGCCTACTTTATACTCAAAAAAATCATACTTGTCACAATTCACATAACTAATCTGAGAACCGAAGAACACTACTATATATATAGTATTTAAAATACTTGACCCTGTTTGTTATACCGTTCGAGTGGCCATCTCTCCACTCAAAATATTTTATAAAAAAGAACTTAATTTCAATTGAAAAAGGCCACTCAAATTCTATACTAATCAGTCCCTTAAAAATCAAAAAGCCCGAAATTGGTATTTAACTAATCCACCATTAAGGTTTCTCTTTAACTGCAATCCCAGAGCTTATTCTGCTTCATAATTCACAAGTCTCAGTTATAGCCTGAATCGATTATTTTGTCAAGCTACGAATTTCATTTTGTTTATTCTTGTTCTGAATAGCGCGATAATTAAATGTAGAACTGCTGTAATTTTAGTGCACACAATTGATATCCATCGTGTAAATCATTTCATGGCACTGAAGAATTCTATCAGCCCCAGTGACTCCCATTAAATTCAATTATAGCTAATTAGCTTTGTCATAAGGCATTCAACTAATTTACTAGTATTACTACTATTATTTATCTCTCGATGGATGAAGATATATTAAAATAAATATAATCATGAATGCATCTCTTATATTTTAAAAATAGAGTGATCCCCCAGTACAGAATAATTCTTTAAAATTAAATATTATTAATTTAATTTTTTAAATTAGAATTGTCATCGTTGAAAATTTAAAATCTAGTATCAGAATTTTTTGAATTAGAATTATAAAAAGAAAAAATTAAACTTCAATTAAAACTGTATCATTTCAAATGACACATTAAACAATAATTTTTTGAAGTATGAATGGTTATCCTCACGTAGTAGTAGACTAGTAGGGTTTGACATTGACTTGCAATAATAGAATAAGAAAGTCAAAAAAACTTAATTGTTCTATTATCTTCACATTAACTAATTATCAAGTAAAAGTGCTTTTCATTTCAATTTAGTATTTTACATTTCAAATTTTCTACACACCAAATACTTCGATTAGACGTTTAAGAGATAAGCATGTCTTATGATTTACTCACCTTAAACAGTCTAGAATAATTCTAGTGACTTATAAAACACCTACACATATACATATTGTATTACATTTTTTTATATTTAACTGAAATTACTAGAATACGAGATAAAACAAAGTAATTAATCACTCTATTTTATATGTAGTGTCATCTCAACATATAACTTATTTTACCCTAATTCATTAACTTTCCCAATCCTAATTAGTGAAAGTAAATACAAGTATCGAAATTATAAATTAATTTTATATTAAGAATTTGTAAAACTGAATTAGATTACGTTTATGTGAGTAAAGATTTACACGAATTAAGTCTAACTAAAAGTAATTTTCACAAGAATTTATATCCCGGGTTAATTTGGAATGAAAATTTTTAAGTAAATAGTAAAATATAAATTCCGAGTCAATTTTCGCAAAATGCATGTACAAGTTCAGTAGATAATAAAATCACGTGATCCAAATCTAAGCTATTATTAGTACTGTGATTGTGCACACGGACAATGTGCACCAGTTTTCTTTATATATACCTGCAGACCTCTTTGACCTTCAATATTAAGACACAATAGATTCTTTGAATAGGAATTAAAATACGTGAAGTTAAGTTTGAAATATTTAATTTTCTTTATTATTAGTTTACCATGTTAACTTTATATCAAACGCTTCTAAATATTACCGATTAAAAATTTAAAACACTAGACTTTCTTTATAAATATCGAGTTATATTTATTTGTGAGAGGGTTTGGGAGTTTGTAAATTTTGAAGGCATTATATGATCAAATATCGAATTCATAAGTATCAGAATTTATTTTTGTAGTCACATCACTCATGATTCCCTATGCTTTAGTCTTTCTTCTAATTGGAAATATCCAACAAGTTTTAGGATGTTAACCCTCATCTTTTTTATTTTATATACTCCATCCTTTCCACTAAAAATGAAATAATTTTTAAATTTAAACGCCTCATTAAATTAAAATAACATTTTATTTATAAAAACAATTTTATAATATAATTTATTTTTAACCATATACCCGTATATATTTTTATATTTCAAATTCATCTTAACCACATATTATATATTAATTAAAACGTACCAATTCAAATAATTTTATTATTAAATACATGAGAAGACAAACAGTATGCGAACGTGGCTTACTTAGAATTCAATTGTTGATCATTCAACAATTTCCGGCAGCATATATGCAATGTCCCGGCACCTCGTGAGGCGATGAGGTTGTTCATGCATATCTTATTTTAAATTAACCAACTTTGAAATTCTTAAACATGTACTCTAAGGGAGGGATTTGAATAGATTGCAATTTTAAAATTCTTACACTATGAACGGAAAGAATATTTTCCATAAAATATATTCAAAAGTATATATATGAGAATTTATACAAAAAGTAAATCTAACTAATTAATTTAAAGTTAGGAAAATTAATTCTAATCTAATTCTACTTCTAAGCTAGAGTTTATAATTATACAAATTCTAGTCTAGTTAGATAACCTATGACACCCCGCAGTCGAAGCGGGAGGACGACGGACACTTAGATTGGATCTAAAATCCTTAAAAAGCACTCAAGGAAAGCACTCAAGGAAATTTCTTTGTGAAAATATATGCAATTTGATATCATGACGGAACGTGAAGAACACGAACTCTACCTCGAGCAACTTATTCACGAACAAAATGAATATCCATCTCAATATGCTTCGTACGCTGATGATGAACTGGTTTACCAGATAGATAAATAGCACTGATATTATGACAATAAACCAAAGTGGCCTTCTCAACCGGACAATGGAGCTCAAGCAGCAGATTTCGAATCCAACAGGATTCGGCAACCACGTTTGCAACTCCTTTGTATTCAGCTTCAGCACTAGACCGAGATAACGTGGGTTGTCGTTTGGAGGACAATGAGATGAGATTGTCTCTAAGAAAAACACAATACCCAGAAGTCGATTTACGTGTATCCGGACATTCACCCCAATCTCCATCTATATAGGATATGAGGGCAGTACTCGACGATGGGTAAAGATGAAGACCAAAATCGAGAGTACTCTGAATATATCGAACAATATGTTTCAGAGCATTCATGTGACTGTCCTTAGGATCATGCATATGACGACATACTTGTTATGCTGCATACGAAATATCATGTCGAGTAAATGTCAGGTACTGAAGAGCTCCAGCAAGACTCCTATAGTGGGTAGGATCAGCATATGGAGTACCAGACGCACTACTGATCATTGGATTCGTATCAACCGGAGTAGCCGTAGATTTGCAAGATGACATCCCAGCACGGTCGAGCGTTGGGACAAAAACATTCCTGAAGCATGACGAGTAACTAGGGATGCTCATTTTATCGTATCTGCAAATCCGGTCCGTTATCCGCGAAAACGGATGGATACGGATCGATCCGTTAAAAATGGATCGGATCGTGGATGGGGTTTTCCTTCATCCATTTTGAACGGATAAATCCGCCGGATATCTGCAGATATCCGTTTATCCATTAGACCAGGGGTATTTTTGTTATTTTACCATTTAACCTAACTATCTATGTCTCCATCACCACACAGCAGCCACCTCCGTCTTCTCCATTCGTCCTGATCTTCTCCATTACGCCCCGCCTCCGTCTGTCACTCCGTCTTCTTCGTTTCTCTTCCACCGTCGGCCGTCCTCTTCGTTTCTCTTCCACCGTACCGTCTTCTCCATTCTTCTCCATTCCGTCGAATCGTCGATTGTGCTTCTCGGAGTGCGGCCAGGGCTTCCAAATTCTAGCTCCGGCGGGCGGAGAAGAGGGGTTTTTTGG
>JAYMSP010003953.1:0-17860 GCA_036897095.1 Plantago elongata
CAGATTCCAGTTTCTCTCTTACAGCTTATTGTGACAGTGATTGGGCAAGGTGTCCAGATACCAAAAGAAGTATCACATGTTATGGAATATATCTTGGCAACTCATTGGTTTCCTGGAAATCAAAGAAACAGCCAACAGTCAGCCGTTCCTCAGCAGAAGCTAAGTACAGAGCCTTGGCATACACAGTTTGTGAGGTGCAGTGGCTGTTATATCTGCTTACAGATTTTGGTATCTTACACATGATCCAGTTGCAATATATAATGATTCAAAGAGTGCTATTTGTATAGCTGAAAATCCAGTTATTTATGAGAAAATCAAGCATATACAAATAGACTACCATTTTACAAGAGAGAAGCTCAAGGAAGGGGTAATCAAGATCATTCATATTCCTTCTCTTGAGAATATGGCTGATATCTTTACCAAGCCTTTACCTTTTGATTTGTTTTTTTCATTTAGCTCCAAGATGCATCTTGTAGATATACATATGCATCTTGCGAAATTTGTTAAGAGGAAATATTGAGATGTTTAGTTGGTTAAATGTAATATAATTAAGTTAGTTATTAGTTAGTTATGTTAGTTTGTGTTCTTCATTATAAATAGAAAGACATGAACCAAATCTTGTAATTCATTCCATTGGAGTATATTTCTCCATTTGATTGATGTTATTCACAAAATTGCACTCAAGTTAGTAAGGGCCTATTAACAACATAAACCAAATTAGAAATGAACTTCAGTACTTCACAAACACGCACATAACGTAAATGCCCAGGGTGTTAACTGTACCTCTGAAATCTAAGTTTAAACCTTCTTCCCAGCAAATGTACAATATGTGACAAATCATTGTCTTCTGTGAGTGGCTTAAATCTAAAATTTGCACACCTAGATGCCAGTGGCTCGATAATCCTACACCCAATGAAATCATTCTTCAAGTATATTTCATATTCAAACGAGTTCGGAAATATCAAAGGGATAAAAACATGTAAATTCGGACGCATACAGTTACAGCCAGAACATCTTGATTTGTTACAGGAATACACTTTATGTTATACTATATGTTCTATATATTTCAGACACCTATATTACTCCCAGGTGTATTAAACATTTCCCGAACATACCAGATTCAAGATGAACTGAACATTTCTTCTACAGCAGTAAACTTGCAGCATTGTGTGAGTTGTCTATGTGTCATATACCACTTTAAATCAAAAAGAACAAGAGACATGTGTGTGTGTGTATTGGCACATAGTATCAGGAAAAATCTATACGCTCTCGATATGCAAGCGCCTGATGCATTCAGCAAGATCAGAATAATACATTTACCATGCAACTCTGAGAAATGAAACCTCATGCTAGGAATAGCAAGCTCTATGGTGCAGTTATTTTTATACAATCAGTCGCTGTACTTTGACTATTTACTGTAAACGCTGGAAGGGTGAATGAAAAATCCTTCATTTTGGTTCTTGGATGCTTTTTTTACTATGTCAATCCGGTACCATAAGTTTTTCTTTCACCTTCACAAAATTTCTAATTTTGATGCTTTGGAAATTATCGGACTCCACAAACCCGCAAAGTATAACACACCTATTACTTGGAAATTAAATGGAATGTCACTAATTTATGATGAAACATATTAGAGTATATTATTGCAAATTGATCGAGCATCACTATATTTGATTTAGTAGAAAAATGACGCGAGTTGTGACCCATACATTACTACTTGAATAGATCGAGTTCCAACACAAATGGATATTATTGCAAATCGTGACAAGAAGACTCATGTAATATAGACCAACCGTGAAATGGTCTAGCTTAGTATACTTACATTCTTGGCCCATCTTATGGAAATGAACGTTATGAGACTCACCCTCTTTGGTCTAGCTTCCCTCGTTCTAATCCTTGGTAGATCACCTCTTTGTTCACCTCTTCACCTAGCCCAACTTCGTGATTTAGCTCTCCTTTAATTAAGGTTGTGTTCTCTTCAACTGAGATTTATTGAACTGAACTGGAGTAAGGTATAAATTATAACTAAGCCGAACTGAACTAAACTGAAGTGATTTTCAGTTGAAGACATTCTTGGCCCATCTTATGGAAATGAACGTTATGAGACTCACCCTCTTTGGTCTAGCTTCCCTCGTTCTAATCCTTGGTAGATCACCTCTTTGTTCACCTCTTCCCCTAGCCCAACTTCGTGATTTAGCTCTCATTTAATTAAGGTTGTGTTCTCTTCAACTGAGATTTATTGAACTGAACTAGAGTAAGGTATAAATTATAACTAAGCCGAGCTGAACTAAACTGAAGTGATTTTCAGTTGAAGAGAACACAGCCTAACTCTAGTTAGCTCTCCTTCAACTAACTATGTATGGCCAGCTCCGTACCATAAACTATCTCATAATAGTGAGTCCAAAGATAGTTGAAAATTGAATAAGCACAAGGGCAACAACTCTCCATGATGCTCACAAATCTCATATTATCGATGCTAGAGGGAAGATGGAGAGTTAAAATGGATGAAATACCATGACATGCCCAATATTACCATCTCAGCCTCACGAACCTTCCAATCTTGATAACGTCCGGTCATTGCACGAATATATAATGAAAACTCATCCCTATGATCTTGTGTTGCAATATTTCTTCAACATCTATCTTCTCTAACCCATTGATTGACGTGTGAAGTTTGTACACTATTCTAATCGAGATGGTTTCATACACTCAACATGAGGCAATTATGTCGAACTCTCCAGACCCGAACTCTCCAGAGCCGACCTAATCCACGTGATAAGCATACTCTTATTTTTATTCCCATGTGGATTGTCCTGTAAACTTCCATAAGGACAACCGCGAGGCTTGCCCTTTGAGGATTCCTCTCTAGAGAATTCTCAAGGCGAATTATTTTTCTCGAAGAATTGCTACTTATATTCACACTATAAATATCCTAGCTTTCTTATCATTTGTCATCTAATAACTATTTTACTACTTGAGTTTTAATCAACACATACAACCTTCACTCAAATTTACATACACACTAATACAAAACAACTTATATTATATAAGATTCATTGCGATCATAGCTTAACTTTACTGAAAACATCACGTAAATTCAAAAATTTACCGTATGAAAATGACTCTGCACGACCAGATGGATATAGTAAGTTTAATTTAAACAATTTGTAACATGCTTTCATATGGGTGTTATGCTATTAATACACATAATTAACCCCACATAAAGAACCTCTAACTGAAATTGAAAATTTGAAATTTAGATATCCATAAAATCTGGTTTGAACTGGACAAAGTATTAAACAAAGAAGAAACACAAACGGCTTTTTTTCTGCATCGAAATTTGACCACTAGTAGCAACAACACAACACAAGAATACAACACAACACATACTTTATTTGTTGTATACTAGTCTACATGGACATGTGTGTAGACTAAACTGACTACTTTACCCAATGCTTGACCTACACAAATAAACCAGATCCGCTCCGGTTCAAATTTCAAATTCAAACTCAAACTCAACTATACAATCAACTGGCCCTCTCATTGGTCTGTCACGAACAATCCGTCACCGCCTCCGGGTCCCACTTTGTCCGCTCCTTAACGGAACCCACGTGTTGGATCCGACGGTCGCGATCGTCCCATATTTCAAATCACATTTTCCCTCTCCTTCAAAGCACCATTAAACCCTCAATTGACAGACACAGAAGCCCAATTATTTTAATCGAATCAATTTCCTTCAAATTCCGTTTCTGTAACGCAGAATTGTCTGTCAACTCGATTTGATAATATTCGGGTTAGTTGTGAGCGAGCCCTTTGTCCCAATTGGTTAGAAATGGCGAGTGCTGCTGGGGCAAGGAGGTCGACGACTTCGTCTTTGGCGAAGCGGCACGCGTCTTCGTCGGAGAAGGTGGTTCCCACGGCGGTGAATGGGAAGAAACGGCAGGCGCTGAGTAATATTACTAATCAGAGGCCGGGTTTGGGATCTCTTGGTTCGGGTCGGGCTGAATCGTCGAAAATTGTACGTCTATATTGAACTAAACCTCTGTTTTTCATTTTCTTGAATTTGAGTGTGGTTTATTAAGAATTTTCTGTTTTGCCTTGTTGATATTGATTTCTTGGACTCGTGATGTTTCTTGGGCAAAAAGGAACTGGTTCACATTTTGGGCTTTTTCGAGAAAATGAAGGAAAACCCATTTTCTGGTTTTTCTGAGTATAGTGAATTGACGTGCATGTTGTATTTGATTTCAGAATTGGTTATGCTAAACGATTTCTTTTGACATTTTTTTTGGCTTATTTGATGACTAAAAATCATATGTTCTTGATTATTTTAGGTTGCAGTGTTTTTATGTGATTTTGGGATTATTCGTTTACAAGTAGCAATTGTTGAAAACTTGCTTGTTTCATGATTTCTGTTGGAAATGAGGATATCATCGTGTTACTGTTATGACCTTGTTTGAGTATGTTTGAGAATAGGCCACATTATGGTTTGGACAATCTTTGATATGATTACGTGTAAGATGTGATAATTAACTTTGTTCCGAATTGTGTAGGCACCATGTACAACGAAGATCATAGGTGTGAAGAAGGCAAATTCGACTTCTGCCAATTCGAGTTTCTCTGGCATTACTTTACCTGTAGCCTCATCTGTAAAGCAGACTAAGGTTACATCTGTTGCTAAGAGTGGTGTGGTGCTTCCTAAGGCTACTGTCCCAGTTCCTTGCAATGTGAGAGTTTCTCAAGATCACTCAGATTCGTTCTCTATTTCCATGGACGAATCTATGTCCACTTGTGATTCGTTGAAGAGTCCGGATATTGAATACATGGACAGTAGTGATATAGCTGCAGTAGAATCCATACAGCGCAAGGCATCGAACTTGCTTACCATTTCTGATCACTCAGAATTTGCAGGTTTGTTTCCTTAAACCTGGTCTGTTGTAAATTTTGTCAAGTTTTATGCAGACTCTGACAACCCAAATTAATATGTTGCCTGGATGTTTGCAGGAAGCTTATACAATCGAGATATACTTTCGTCGATAGAATCAGATAATATGATTGCTGATATTGATGACAAAGATGATCCACAGCTATGCGCAACTGAAGCTTGTGATATTTACAAGCACTTGAGAGCTTCTGAGGTGGGGTTCAAAATTCAACTTCTGTGTTTATAAATAAATACCCAATCCTATGTTTCGTTCAATCATTAATTTTATAGCAAGTTAAGGTCTAGTTATTTTAGGAATGCATAGGTATTATATATTTATTATTCTGCTGAGTTCCCATTGTCCATTTGAACTTTAGGCTAAGAAGAGGCCAGCCTGTAATTTCATGGAAAAGGTGCAGAAAGACATCAATCCCGGCATGCGAGCAATTCTTGTTGATTGGCTTGTTGAGGCAAGTCTGCTGTTTTTGCTTTCTGCTATCTAGTGAATAAAATGAACATCTATGCATTTATATAGCTGGATGATAATTGTGTTAACTTTTTAAACAACAGGTTGCTGAGGAATATAGGCTTGTACCTGACACATTGTACCTGACTGTAAACTATATAGACCGTTATCTTTCTGGTAATGTCATGGATAGACAGAGATTGCAACTGCTTGGTGTTGCTTGCATGATGATTGCATCGTAAGTTTCAGCTTCTCTTATCTGTCTTTAGTCCTGCATCCAACAATATATCACCAGACTATGATAATTTGATCCATCCATCTCTTCTCATGTTCCGGACTGCACAAAACATTGAGGAAATGATATGATAAATCATCGAAATGAGTAAATTATTTTACTTATTCACTAATTCATATATGTGACTTTGCAGGAAATATGAGGAAATCTGTGCTCCTCAGGTGGAAGAATTCTGCTACATAACAGATAACACATACTTTAAGGATGAGGTGTGTTTGTTTTTCTTCTTTTCACTAAGCAATTTGGCACACAACGTTAAGAACTTGCATGATCCTAAGCATCCTACTTGTAACAGGTTCTGCAAATGGAGTCTTCTGTTTTGAATTACCTGAAATTTGAAATGACTGCCCCTACAATTAAATGTTTCTTGAGGCGGTTTGTTCGTGCTGCTCAAGGAGCTGATGAGGTATCATTTTTTGAATCTTTACTCTTTTGTATGATCACTTTCTACCTTGGAAAATTGTATAATGCTAAGACATTTTCGGTTCTTTTGTATATCTGCAGGCTCCACTACTGCCGTTGGAGTGCTTGGCAAACTATATTGCAGAGCTATCTCTCATTGAGTACAATATGCTTTGTTTTACCCCATCAATAGTAGCAGCTTCATCAATTTTCCTGGCAAAATTCATCCTTCTTCCATCTAAAAAGCCTTGGGTATATATGCTCAATACAGATTATGATAAATTTGGGTCATTAGCTTATTTGTACAGTATCTGATTAATTGTTCTACTGCAGAATTCAACCTTGGGCCACTATACACTCTACCAGTCCTTTGATCTACGTGAATGCGTTATGGCTTTACACTCCCTTTGCACTAATAGCCAGAGTTCAAGTCTACCTGCTATTAGAGAGAAATACAGCCAGCATAAGGTATGCACATTTTTCCCCTTTGATATTTGGCTATCCAATTTCTCTCCTGCTGACATCTAACACTAATTATTATTCTTTTTTCAGTACAAATTTGTTGCAAAGAAGTACTGTCCTCCTTCAATTCCGCAAGAATATTTCCAGAACTCAAGCAGCTAAGCACAACTATGGAGCCTTACTTCCAATTGTCTGTTGGATTATCCATCCTGAATGCTGTCGTATTGGTACATGACTAGAAGCCGGTCATTTATCCTTGAATGCCTCATTTTAACATTGATGAGACCCTCTTACAGTTTTAGTCATTGTACCGTGCGGTTTACTCAGTTTTAGACCTAACTGCAGTTCATGTACATATGAGCTCTATTCTAATTTTGAAAGTTCTATTCCATTAATGTGTAGTAGTTTGTACTGTTCTCTGCATTCTTCCTACTTGTTACATCCTGTGATTCTGTCCAGAATAGTACTCAGTTTGAGACTCACAAAAACAATGCCAAATGTTGCCTGAAACTCTGAATGTACTGATGTAAAATGTTGTTAAAACAATGGCAGCTTTTATTGTACATATCAACAACGTACAACCTCTAACATACACAAACAACAAAGTCACAGCGCCCCATATAGTTTCTTATATAGGCAGACTGATGAAGTTTCAGAACCTTATTTCCGCATAATATATACAATATGAGAAATATATGTTCAACGAAATCCTCATACTGATACAGGACACTGTCTGTTGGAAGAGTGTGAAATACCATTCGCTCTTATGTTTAACCAGTGGCAGTCATCAAATGAGCATTTTGATTGGGGAGTAGGCCACTTTGCATCATCAGGCCAAACATATTTTGGGCTCCAAGCAGGGGTGCCGTCTTCATATGAGTTGTGTGTCAATCTTCTGATATCTGAGCCATCAGCTTTTATCACGAAGATGTCACCATAAGGCTGATAATGATGTGCATTTGCTATAGGTTCAGCAGAAACTCCAGCGTAATCTGAGGTGAACACGATGTACTTGCTATCTGGACTAAACCACGGGTGATTGGTTCGCCCCCCATTGCCACTCTGTATCACCTTTTGCAGCCCTGTTCCATTAGGGTGGATCTTGAACATCTCGAAAGAACCTGATCCGGGATTCTCCCTATCTGAAGCAAATGCAATCCATTCACCATCCGGTGACCAATTACACATGGTATCAGTCCATGGACCCTCTGTTAACCTATGAAGTCCGCCAGCTTCTCCATCAAATGCATCCATTATGTACAAGTTCTTGTGACCTGTTCGACCAGACCTAAACACAACCCATTTTCCATTGGGTGAGGCTGAGGGGAAAGCATTATTTTCACCTCCTGTGGTTAAAGTCTTGGAACTCAGGTCCGGATCATCCACATTGATGGATATGATATCAACCTTTGTGCTCTCACTAGCAAATGTAGGTCCAACACTAGTGTACACCAATCCCTTCCTCTTCCAATCCCACGCAGTCGAAAATGCAGTCCGTGTCAACACATTTCTAACACCAGAACCATCGCTATTCATCACATACAGACCCGGAAATTTCACATAAGCGATACGCTCCCCGTCAGGAGAGTACGAAGGAAATGAACCATCAATACGAAACAATGTAATGTTTGGCAACGGACTTTTAATGTTCTCAAGCACCAAATTGTTACTCTTCCCATCACTAGTTGCTCCTCGACACTTATGGTACCCGACTAGGGTAGAATCAGGCGAGATAAACGGGTTATAATGATGCGCATTGGGTGAGACGAGCTGAGTCATCTCAACAAACTCATTCGAGCTAACATTGTAAAGCTCAACGTGTCGAAAATCAGACCCGGGCCTCCTCGTAGCAACTGCAATGAAGCTCTTGTCAGCAACAGAACCAGCAGGCGTGAATGCGTGCAACCCCGGTGGTGTGACTCGCCGAGTCACAACCGAGTCAATATCAGCCAAGTCGGCCTTAAAAACACTCCACCATCCATCATCACACCTTCTATGAAAATACAAAGTCGAGTCATCACTCCAACTCGGCCACCCGCCATGCTCGATAACCTTAACCCGGTTTGACCCATCCCGAGTAGAAAACACGTAAATATCCGTCCCGAGCTCCTGCACCTCCCCTTGCCAACCACCCTCCCCTAACGACGCCACTGCCGTCCATTTCCCCGATGGAGACACCGCAGGGCTGAAGTCCGCGACCCCCTCCGGCGTCAGCCTCCTGGTCGAACCGGTAGACAACTCAGTCGAATAAACCGCGGTCCAACTAGACCGGGGCTTACCCGGGTTTTCATGAGTGGAGACATAAATCAAATGATCATCACCCACTAAACTCGGCTTGTCCTTCATGGACACCTTTAACTCCGGTTCACTCTCTTTGATCAGATTAACCTGAACCCGATTCGACGAGTCTTCAAGAACCGATCTCGAGCCCGGTTTTGGCGGGTCGTAAAGTATGTCGAGGTAGATGGCTGATGAACCGGACCGTTCGGTGACGTAGACAAGGTGAGGTGTCGGAGAAGAAGATGATGATGAAGGGAAGTGGCCGTTGTAATTGACGGATTTTCCATCGGTGAGACGAGTCTCGTGGATTCGGGAAGTTGAAGTCGGGAGGGCGTATATGTCGAATTCGTAGCTTGATCTTCCAAGTGTTGCGAAGGCTATGGAGGTGGATTGGCGAAGTGGAAATGATGATGCTAAGAGTGTGAAGATAAGGATGAACGTATGTGGAGTTTTCATTGTTTTACTGTTAATAATGAGTCAAGTGATTATTGAAGATGATTAGATGAAGTGAAGTGAGCTTTGTAAGTTTCTTTATCAGTGTGTGTAAGCAGTGACGTAACTGGTGAAGATATGTGGCAAATTTAACAAAATAAATATCGTCTATCTTTTGTTCACTGGACTAGAAAATCTTAGAGCAAAAAGTATCATAGTACTACTATCGACATCTCTGATTGATGAGTCATATTGCTAGAGAATTCTATATAGTTCTAGAGTTGATTGAGACTAAATTTCTATCAGATAAACACACTAAATTACTAGTAGCCCATCATCATAACAAAACATTATACTGCCCATGATGGGGCGCCGTTGACACGGAGTCGTGCTCGACGTCGTGCCAAAGGTGCCTCAATGGTTTTCACCGTGCCCAAAGTAAATGGTGCCGTGTCACGGCGTGTAAAGCGCCTGGCAGCAGCCACTCGGATGGTGCAACGTCCCCTACCATTTTTTATATTTTTTTGTTTTGTTTGTTTTTTTGGTTTTCAATTTTTATTCGTTTTCGAACGATAATATCTCCAAAAATACTTAATAAAAAAATATAAAAAAATCTTCAACGGATACGTTTTTTCATGATCTACAAAATGAGACCAAATTTGAATTTTTTTAATTTTTTAATTATATATTGTAATATATTCCTCGTTTGTTTTATGCCATTAAATTTTAAAACGTCTTCAATAAAATGCAATTTCATTAATTTTAACTTCTAAACAATTTTATGATATGGAAATTTAGAAAAATGAAAAAATGACGACGACGATGCATTATCACTGGAGCAAAAACCACGACGACGTATCATTGTGGAATGACGACACGTCGTCGGCTCGTTACCATTGTGGATATTCTTATTCTATTTGATGCATTGGCAGCATTGCATATAACATGTCTGTACAAACCAGTTTATTGCTCAAGATTACATGGACTATATTAGCCTTATTACAAAGTACAAATTGATCACTGACACAAAGCTTTCATATAACAACTCAAAATGTATAACATAACTTAAGTTTTGTTCAAGAAACAAGTCACTTGCAAGCAGCAACTGTAACTGAATGAATACTGATGCATAAGGCAAGATATCTGTTTAACTCATGAACTTAACCAATGGTTATCTTCAAATGAGCACTGCAATCCATCATTAGGCCATTGAGCATCATTTGCACCAGCATATTTGGGACTCCAAGCCGGAGTGCCATCCTCGAACGAGTTGTGTGTCAGTCTTCGAATCCCTGATCCGTCCGACTTGATCACAAACACATCCCCATACGGCTGAAAATGGTGGGGGTTTGCAATCGGTTCAGCTGAAACCCCAGCGTAGTCAGACACGAAAACAATGTGTTTCCCATCCGGACTAAACCAGGGATGGTTAACTCGTCCGCCAGTACCACTCTGTATCACCTTTTGGAGCCCCGTCCCGTCTGGATGGATCTTGAACAATTCATAGCTGCCAGAACCTGGAGACTCCCGGTCGGATGAAAATGCAATCCACTCACCATCAGGTGACCAGTTGCACATTGTATCAGTCCATGGACCATCCGTTAACCTATACAGCCCATCCGTTTCTCCATTAAAAGCGTCCATTATGTACAAGTTCTTGTGACCTGAACGACCTGATCTGAACACGACCCATTTTCCATCGGGTGAAGGCGAAGGAAATGCATTGTTCGTCCCTCCAGTAGTTAACATTTTGTAACTTGATTCCTCACCATCAACGTTAACCGATATTATATCAACATCCGTGCTCTCACCTGCAAATATGGGACCAACACTAGTGTAAACTACTCCCTTCCGTTTCCAATCCCAAGCCGTCGAAAAGGCTGTACGTTTCAATACATTTCTAACTCCCGACCCATCGCTGTTCATAACAAACAGACCTGGATTTTTCACATAAGCCATAGGCTCAGTCGTTAGTTTCACATAAGCAATTCGTTTACCATCAGGCGAATACGAAGGAAACGATCCATCAACCCGAACTAAGGAAAGACTAGGCAACTGGCTACGAATACCCTCAAGAACCAAATCCTTCGCTTTCACATCATTACTCACCCCTCTACACCTGTGATACCCGACCTGCAAAGAATCTGGAGAAACAAACGGATTGAAATGATGTGCATTTGGGGATACGGGTCGGGTCAGCTCAATAAACTTATCCGAAACGACATCGTATAGCTCAATATGGCGAAATTCTGATCCGATTCTTCTCGTAGCAACTGCAATGAAACTCTTATTCGCAACAGAAGCAGCCGGAGTGAACGCGTGCAAACCCGGTGGAGTGACTCGCTGAGTCACAACCGAGTCAACGCCGAGTCCATCACCGGGAGCGAAAACCGCCTTAAAAACACTCCACCATCCATCATCACACCTTCTATGAAAATACAAACTCGACTCGTCGCTCCAACTCGGCCACCCGCCATGCTCGATAACCTTAACCCGGTTCGACCCGTTCCGAGTTAAAAACACGTAAATATCCGTCCCTAGCTCCTCCACTTCACCCTGCCACCCCTTCTCCCCGTACGACGCCACCGCTGTCCATTTCCCCGACGGAGACACTGCAGGGCTGAAATCCGCCACCCCTTCTGGAGTCAGTCTCCGACTCAACCCAGTTGTCAACTCAGTAGTGTAAACCGCTGTCCAGCTCGTTCTCGCCTTACCCGGATCCTCATGAGTCGACACGTATATCAAAGTACTCTCCCCCACCAAACTCGGCCTATCTTTCATCGAAATGTTAACACTACCAGCCAAAACAGTCTGAAACCGTGTCGGAGTTTGCTCAGCCATTGATCGTCTTTTCGTGTTCGGGTAGAGTGAGTCGACGTAGATGTTGGGAGTACCATCGCGCTCGGTGACGTAGACGATATGGTGGGTGTTATTGGGGAAATGGCCGTTGTAGTTGATGGATTTTCCGTCTGTGAGACGGGTTTCGATTGGTGGTGAGTAAGATGGTGATGGTATGGGGAGTGAGTAGATGTCGAAAGAGTAACTGGATCGTAACCAAGTAGCGAAGGCTATGGTGGTGTTTTCCGGTGCTGCTCCGGCGAGAAGTAACGGTAATGTTACTATGATAATTAGGAAAATCTGAATTTTTATGGTTTCCATTTTCCGTTTGATGATGATGATGGTGAAGTGATGATCATCAAGGCAATCACTTTTATGACCCTTAGTTATTCATGGTCCAACCGGGCTCTTTAGACAATACCGGTCCGACCAGTGATGATGATGTGATTGAACATTGATATTCTGAGATAAGATCTTTTACAAAAGTTTGTAGAACGACTAAAGATGATGAGAATTAACCCGGTCTTTTCTGAGTAATTTTAAAATTTATGTTTCGTAATCATCATTATGAACGAACATGATGAACAAAATAATAAGGCACTCTTTTTTTCTTTTTTTTTATAAAGATGTTTGAAGCTCGATCGTGAGACTACAAGCGAGAAGGTAGTCAAGCTACACAAGTCTACACAAGTTCCAAACCGCACAGTAGCGATCAACATGATGGTTATGATAAGCGAAAATATGGATACGAACGAAAACCATTGTTGGCTTGCTGGGCTTTTGTATCTTTGACCCAATAAGAAATATTGGTTCGTTGAGGTGTGAAATCCTTGAAAAGTTGAAATCATCAATTGTACGTGTTGATTATTGAGGGAATTATGGGAAGTTTACGTTTCCAAATTAATAATTTAAAAACAATTATAGTACATTTACATTTTAATAAAATAATAAATTTATAAATTATCATACTAATACAATTTTAAATGTAAAAATTATATCATTGTGCAAAATAGGATTCCAAATATCACAAAGTTTTGGAAAAAACGGTCTTTCATTGAATTAACTAGAAACGGGATCAGTTTACAATTTGCCATTAACATGTATTTTTTCACGGATCCTCTCACTGATCCGGGTCAATATCGTTTTTCGCGGATCCTCTCACGGATCAAGGAAAAAGATCCTCTCGCTGTTTGAGATCATAGCCTTTTGAATTGAGATCATAGGTATATTAATTAGATCATAGACTATGTTGATATCATAGTGTTTTTTTTAGTTAAGATCACAGTGTTTTGTGTTGACATCATACCCTTTTATAGTTGAGATCATAGTATTTTGTGACGACATCATACTATTTTTAGTTGAGATCATAGTTTGTGTTTAGTCTGATAATATAGTGTGTTTTAGTTGATATCATAGTGTTTTGTTTAATACCGTAGTCTTTTTAGTTGGTATCACAATGTTTTAGTCTGAGATCATAGTGTTTTTAGTTAATATTATAGATCACTCACAACATATAAAATCATGACAAAAACAATATTCAAAATGGAACATATATCATTCTACTATACGTTGTACTACTATTCATACATCTGCAAAATGAAAACCCTATCAACTTCATGTTCATGGCTTTTTGAGTTGAGATCATAGGGGTTTAGTCTGAAATCATAGTTTTTTTTATGCTGACATCATACTGTTTTAGTTGAAATCATGGTGATTGGTTTGATATTGTAGTTTTTTGAGTTGATATCTTAGCATGAGATCATAGTGTTTTATTTTGATATCATAGCGTTTTTAGTTGAGATCATAGTTTGTTTTAGTTTGATAACATAGTTTTTTTAGTTGAGATCATAGTTTGATTTTGTTGATATCATAGGTTTTTGAGTTAATAACATAGTTTTTTAGTCTAAGAACATAATGTTTGGTTTTGTTTGATATCATAGTCTTTTTAGTTGATATCACAGTGTTTTAGTCTGAGATCATAGTGTTTTTAGTTGAGATCATAGTGTTTGGTTTGATATTATAGATTACTCACAACATATAAAATAACGCAAAAAAAACAAGATTTTATTCAAGATGGAACCTGTATCATTCGATTATATGTTATACTACAATTCATACATATTCAAAAAGAAAACAATATCAACTTTATGTTCATCATCTCTTTGTTCATTGTTCGGTTGCATTTAACTAAACATTTTTCTTCTTCGTCAATGCTTTATCTTTTCATCAACTTGCTTGTCGTATAATTTACTCAATACATTAAGGATATTTCTAAAGTTTTTACTTGAATAACTCATTTTCCTCCCCCTCAAATTGAAGGATTTTTATAACCATTTGTGCATGAAAAAATAATAACATCAATGAACAATTATTCCATAGCAAATATAGCAGATATTGTTGAGATCATATGACATATTGGTGAGAAGATAGTACATATACGTAACAGCATAAGAGATACAATAAAAACACTAAGATTCTACATAATATTGTCGAAAACATAACATAGCATAAACAGAATAAACATAGAAACGTTTTATACCTTTTTTTTTTTCAAATTTGATTTAATATTTGAGGTCAGATCTTGAATAAAAACACTCTATAATCCTTATTCCATGTGAATGCATAAACATCAACAAAAATGATGAGCACTAACTTCAAAGCAAACATAGTAGATATTGTTGAGATCATAGTATATATGTGTGAGATCATAATATATATATATATATATATATATGTGAGGTCATAGTACATATGCGTGAGAACATAAGAAATACAGTAGAAAATAGAATTTAAAATAATGTGTAGAAAAACAGAACACAAAACGACTGTCAAGTTTTGAATGAAAGCATAGGTATTATTCTTGAGACCATAGGTAATATTCTTAAGAACTTAGCATAAACAGAATAAGCATAGAAACATTTTATACCCTTTGTTCAGATTTGAGTTGATATTTGAGGTCAGGTCTTGAATAAAAACACTCTATCATCCTTATGCATGACTACACCTTCTAAATGCATAAACAACAATAACATCAATGAATTACTATTAAAACTTTATTGAAGCACGATTACACCATGTGAATGCATAAACATCAACAAAAATGATGAGCATTAACTTCAAAGCAAACATAGTAGATATTGTTGAGATCATAGGATATATATGTGATATCATAGTACATATGCGTGAAAACATAGAAAATACAGTAGAAAACAGAATGCAAAATAATGTGTAGAAAAACATAGCACAAAACGACTGTCAGGTTTTGGATGAAAACATAAGTATTATTCTTGAGAACATAGGTAATATTCTTGAGGACATAGTATAAACAGAATAAACATAGAAAGATTTTATACCATTTTTTCAGATTTGAGTTGATATTTGAGATCAGATCTTGAATAAAACACTTTATAATCCTTATGCAAGCATGACTACACCTTCTAAATGCATAAACAACAATAACATCAATGAATTACCATTAAAACTCTAAAATATTAATATATCTAGATCAACAATGTACGTAACAACAATGTACATAACTCGTAGTTTCAGTAGTTGTAGATGTTTCTGGCATCTACGAACAATAAGGAATGTAAACAACATGTAACTATCGACGCAAACATGAAAAAACGATGAAAATAGTTAGGAAAAGGAGAAAAACCTTCGATTTCGATCGTGTTTTTGGCTGAATTCGACAATGTATGTTGCTGGTCCTTGGTTGGGAGAGAGATCGGCGATTTTTTTTGGAAAAACATGTTGATATCGGTTGTTTCTTATCTAATTGCTGGCCCTTGGTTATGAGAGAGTTTTTTTAGAGAGAAAATTTGAGCTGATGTTTTCCGCGTGATGATGCATAATGAAGCTGAAAATCGAATTATAACAGTATATATATGAATTCATTTTTAAATATTCAATTGCAGGCCCTTGGTTGGGTGGTTTTTAATGAACTTTTTTTAAACCAATTAACTTAGTGCATTAATTTCTACACACCAGCTTTTGTGGATTCTTTTGTTCCGTAAATATCAGGTTCACTCTTATTACCCGCGTTTCTTTTTAATTAAAATTATGAACTAACATGTTCTCCTATCGTGGAATGAAATTGGCTTGAAAGTTATTGAAACTCTATTTTAAAAGTTTTAAATACAAAAACGAATGTTTGCATTGGTACACATCTATACCAGTAAGCGTCTGCAACTTTGGTAGGCACGATGGAGCACACAGTAACCTTACCCCCTCTATGGTAATCACGTAAATCAGCGAATGCATGGACTTCCTTAGTTGATTTGCAAGTAACTGGAGATGGGGCCATTAGAACTTGGAGATCCATTCCAGCTTGAAGAGAGTTAGATTTACTTCACGAGCTTCTGGATAGACGATAGGCACTATGTGGATTGTGATTATCAACGACAACAAACACAGTTCAGTTGGTAAGCCGCTTCACCTTTCATCAATAAGTCGGGAATTCAATTCACCATTTAGCCATTTCAAAAAAAAAGAAAATTAACAACAACCAGCGCCTAGAACTTGAAGATCCATTCCACGTCCTAATATCTTCCTTTGTCTCATTAAATTTTACTTTGAAACATATACAATTCGAAGGCCGACAAAGAATGAAAAACAAATTATATAAAATCCAACGACATGGAAGGAGTAACAATCATCTCGGCATCAACCAACTTAAAAACTGAAGAGGAACTAGCTTACTACTACCAAATTGAGCATATTGAAAGTCATATTAATAATACTTTTAGTCATATTAATAAAAAAGTATTGTGTTCTAATTTTATTGTCTCTAATTTATATGTATAAATTAGTATTTTAAGAGACGATTTCTAGATAAATATTTTGAGACGGACGGATCTATGTTTTTAATATAATATTCGATGTTATTAATCAAAATACTCATGTTCACAATATTGAAGTTTTTTTATATTATAATAATAATTAGTTTATTAATAATATAGACATTTTAATTAATAACATGAATAAATTTATTAATAATATAGGTATTCTTTATATAATAAAGACATCTCTTTATACTTCTTGAATTTATAAATAATAATATGTGTGTGTGTAAAATTATATGATGGGAGATTTATTCAAACATGCATGTTTGATGCCCTTTTAAACTAAAATTAATTGAAACATTTTCTTGTCTAAGACTATATGACTGTCTTTTTCTGACTCAGAAATTCAACCTCACTATTGACTATTGGCGACTTCTTATGCTAAAATGTTGAAAATATATTTTCAGACATGATTGACAAGAAACATATAATAATTTTGTTCGATGAAAGTAGTTGTTTCTATTACCTGATAAATTTACTAAACTATATACCTGAAGAATCTTTCTAGTTTGGTCGGGAAAATTAAGTCAAAATATTTGAGCTACCTAAATGAAACGCTTTTTTTACGGGCATGCAGTATATAAATAAGTTTATATATTTTTCAACTGAAATTTATTAAACTAAACTGAATTGAAGTATATATACAGGGACGGACGTAGAGAAAATAGTCAGAAATAGCGAACATTATATGAATTTTATTTTAATAAAATACCCTATTCATCACTTATATATTTAATATAAAGTCACATTACTATTCAAGTCACTCTTAGGCGTTTCAAAAAAAATAAAATTACTTTAACATTAAAATACTCATTTTTTTCAGTATGAGTTTCCAGCACAATTTCAATTTTCCGTACTTTAAATATGAAACAACTTTTCCAATGTATTCACTCTTCATACTTTATTATTTTATTCATACT
>JAYMSP010003954.1:0-17855 GCA_036897095.1 Plantago elongata
GCCTCCAAGACCACCACCTCCCCCTCCTCCTCCCCCTCCACCTCCACCACCTCCCCCAACACCGTTACCTACACCACCTCCTGCTCCAAATCCTCCCCCCGAACCGGAACCACCTCCAACCCCTCCTCCACCTCCTCCAGCTCCACCACCAACGCCCCTCCAGCACCACCTCCAACACCTCCTCCAGCTCCAAATCCTCCGTCATGTCCTGAACCACCTCTGATCCCCCCTCCACCACCACTACCCCCACCTTCTCCAGCTCCACCTACTCCTCCAGCTCCACCACATACGCCTCCTCCAGCTCCAAATCCGCCACCTTGTCCTGGACCTCTGATCTCCCCTCCACCACCACTACCCCCACCTCCTCCAACTCCACCACCTACTCCTCCAGCTCCAAACCTGCCACCTTGTCCTGAATCACCTCCAGTGCCTCAGCCACCACCACTACCTCCTCCACCTCCAACTCCACCAGCACCACCACCCACACCTCCTCCAGCTCCAAACCCTCCCCCTGAACCGGAACCACCCCCAATGCCTCCTCCGCCACCACTATCTCCTCCTCCACCGGCTCCAACGCCTCCTCCTCCAGCTCCAAACCCTCCACCTTGTCCTGAACCTCCTCCTACACCACCTGCTCCTCCAGCACCGCTTCCAATTCCTCCACCACTAAAGTCACCCCCTCGTCTACTGCCGAAACCACCTCCTGGGCCACGACCACAACCTCTTCTGCTAAATCGACAATCATCATTACCTCTCCAAGCCGCCTTGTCGACCTTACTATCCGCGAGAATGCTTGCACTCAAGTTTAAGACTATGATCACTAAAAGGAATAGTGTGCACAACCATTTCTTTGATAGACCAGCAGCCGTTTTTAGTTTTTGTGTTCTATAGTTGTAGTACTTCACTCTGCATGCTAATGTGATTGAAAACCAATCATTATATAGGTAAAGCTAGCTAGCTATTGGTCAATGGATAACATTGCAGTAGCTTAGTTTCTTCATTCTCATGCATTAATATTAATATGCAAGTGTAGTGTGACGCGTTTGAGCGGATGGGAAGATGGAGTAATATACATTAGATTAGATGCAGCACGATATTTGGATATTTTCAAATATCAATAAAAATTTATTCAATTTGCAAAGTTAATTTATTTCCCCTCTGGTTTTCAACCTCTTCAAACCGTACCAACAAGTTTTATTTGTTTTTAAAACGGTAAATGGGACTCGAACCTCCAATTTAATGATAGGAAGGGAAGCGTCTTACCAACTAAACTGCGTTTGTTATCCATGACAAGCTAAACAATACGCCCGCAACCTAATATGTATTGAGTTGTGACAAACTGCAGAGCCATGTAAAAGTTGAATATAATTGAGTTTATCTCTCATTAAAGATCATCCACCAAGTTGCATTATGAAGATCTGACCTGATCAGTTCAAAGCGCATTAATGGAACCTTTGGACTGAATTTTTTATTTCAAACTTCCTCTACATTGTAACTTCGAGCATATATGAATCGATGAATGTATCATGTATGATCAATGTGTGCGCGCGCAGTTGTGGATAGATGCCTTAGATCATGGCCATAGAGAATTCTATACAATATGATAGATCAATGTATGCGCGCGCAGTTGTAACAAATAAATTGTACATATGATAATTTTATTGATCGATTTTAATAAATTTACAGTACAACTTCTATTACAAATGGCGAATGAACGACATTTTTTTCTTGACCTTTACTAACAAAGGGGTGAATTACCAATATGACATTTTCAAATCAATAATTTAAAAATAACTTTTAAATTATTTGTACTCCATAATATAATAAAAAATTATATATGATGACACTTAATATATACAGTTTTAGGTGTGAAAATTGTATCATTTGCACCTCTATGATAAAATGTTTTCACACTATAAAATACAGTTTAAAATTATTTATTACAAACATTTTATTTTCTGTTTTTTAAAATTTGCTCCTCAGTTAGATTTTGCAATCAATATTCCCAGTAAACAAAGTAAACTGTCAAGTGGGCTACTATTGTTGAACTTGTTCACTTGGCCCATTATTAAGGCAGATTCGGAGCCTGGGAAAATATTGGGCCTCACAAACCTTGCACAATTCATTGCCAACACTAAATGAACCCATTTATTAACACTAAAAAACTTGGAATGTGAACTTTTAATTTATTATTATCATTGAAAAATTATTCGGTAGAAATATTTATAGTGTATTTTGTAATATATTATATGGATTTTTTTTAACTAAGAGATAAAAAAGGAGAAACAAAACTATAATCTGCTAATTACGTTGATAGCCTTTTCCTTTATAGTAGTAATAGATTTATAGAGTTTCTCAATATTTAAACAGTACACATGTAGTGTCGACCCCTTAAAATTTCACGGGTTCCAACCAATTGGCTCTAAACGGCCAGATTAGATTGGACTCTCCCCAATTAAAAGCTAAACCTAAAGAATTATGTAGTAATTAATTGAAATGATATTGTGATCTGAAGCTGATCCTTTTTCTTTGAATCAATATAAGTGAAATTAGAATTATGTAACTGATTGGCCATGTTGAACAAATTATAGTAACTTCCTAAGCATCATTGGCAACAACATTGTTTAAGGAATATTTTAACAACCTTGAAGCTATAATACATCATTGTAATGGCAGTACTAGTGAAGCATAAGAAAAATATTGTATCATATCCACACAGTTTTTAAAGTTAAACGAACACCTACTACAATCCTCAACTTCGTTAGATCAAGTAAAAAAACATCCTCCTATTATCCTCTCATGACTCATCCAAAACAGAGCCTTGTAAGAAATCTTGACACTTGTACCCTCCACTGAACAAAGAATTGGAAAAGCCAAGCATCGAATTCCCCAAATTAAGCTCAACAAAATAATCCTCCAACTGATAACCCCCAATTACAATCCTATCCTCCACACCTAACCCCCCATCCAGCACTCCCAAACACGCCCTTCCTTCCCCAACCGGCACCATCAAGTTCCCCACCCTCCACTTCACCATCTCACTCTGCAACAAAAACTCAACCACCGGACCCGTTGACTCACCAAAACAAACCTCAAACGGAGCCACACTCTCCACCATACTCATATTCAGCAACTTAGCTCCCCAAATATACGCGTCAACAAACGCTCTGAACACCGTACTCTCCATCGTCGTGTACGGAACAGTACTACTCAGTTTCGCAACCGTATTGCAAGATACTTTCGCGTTCGAGACCTTTATCGAGTTGACATTTATATAGTACCCGTTTCTGTTGGAGATCAAGGGCGTGTACACCATTGAGTTCAAGATCCGGCTCTCGTGCGGATTCCCACCGAGGAAGATCGCGCCTTTCGACGAGGCTTTCGGTAAGCAAAACGAGAATTTCCTGTCGAAGAAGCCGAATTTGCTCCAGATTTGCCAAGGGAGTGAGATCCTCGAGTTTCCTAATCCTAACATCCCCTTAGCACCACTTGCCAAACCTTCGATCAACGAATTTGAACCACCACATGAGAAGATGAACTCGTTACTGGTGAAAATTGAGCCGGAGTCGAACTGCAGCTTGATTTCGTCCTCGTTGAGCTCTCCGATTGACGACATTCTTGTGATAGTGTTCTCTGTCTCAACGGTACAAGTCCTCTTATTATTATTATGAGAAGAAGAAGAAGACTTGGCCATTGAGCAGGGAAGAGAGCAGGCTTTAATGGGTTTGCGAGAGTGTTGGGTACAGGTAAGCCAAGTGAAGGGGCTGTTGAGATCTAGGACTAGAGTGGTGGGAGTGTTGTGAGCGATGGAGAGTTTGGTGAGGTATTGGTTTGTTGAGGGGTCTTTGGTGAGTGGGAGGATGGCGGCTTTTGGGAGGATGGGGTTGTGAGAGAGGGAAGTGGAAGTGGAAGTGAGGAAGTTGAGGGTGAGGAGGAAGAGGAGGAGTTTGAGGGAGAAAGAAGAAGAAGAAGCCATTGATTGATTTTTTGTTTGATAAGAGAAGAGAAGGGAAGAGGAGTTTTTTCAGGTATTTGTGGCGAATGGACGCAGTTAACTGAGTTTTTAAGCGATCTTCTGAACGAACGAGGTGGATAAGGACTAGGGCTTTTCGGATTTTAAATTTCTACCTAATGTTGTTTTCTTTTGCAACATTTATTTTGTGCAACTTGTACACTAACTAATGTTTTCTACTTTAAAATTACTAATGTAGTTTGCCTAAAACAGTAATTCAAACAATAAAATTAAAAACATTTAAAAAATTTAAATTAATTAAAGTATTAACGCGATACCAAACACCTTTCAAGTAAATAGTGTGGAAAGGTGAATTCTAATAAAACGAGGCATATTTCTCAAATATTTTATTGATTACTACTTTATTTCGTGTCTACTTACCAAATTAATATTCCGTTTCATAATGAATTTGGACATAATGCTTAAAGGTAAATTAATATTGGCACATTGATTTAGTTGATAGGCATTGCCTTGTCAGATTATACTATGTGCTGATCCGGATCTTAGTCAAGCGGGCCCACATTACGGGACCAACCAATATCATCCGTTGAGGATAAACAAATGGATATGCTTCAGTATATCTCTTCCTATCTAGATTAACGGACAATTCCTTAATGTTTTTCTCGTCTTATTTGACAACTTGTGTCATATATTGGAGTGCGGTTAACTCTTAAATTGTCAACTTTTGGGAAAAGGAAGATCAATTATCGCACATTTATATTCAAACACAAAGTGCATTATCCATAATTTATACTCTTTCCACATAATTAACCTATAATGCCAACAATGCGTATAAAATTAGAGGGTATATCTAATCTTTGTAAATAGTAGAAATCCAACTCAACATGACCCTTTAGAAAACACATAAATGGAGAACACATTAACTTTAACGGTTTTAATACCGTACCCAATTCAACCCAAAGTATTTATCGCGGGTCGAGTATATATATTAAACCTGACCCGCACCACCACCCGCCCCAAAACTGGCCCGACCCAAAGTCTAACCCGGTTCCGGTCCGACCCAAAATCGATCCGGTTATGGCCCGAACCAATTTAATAAATTAAAGTAATATTTATTTCTCTATAAAACAAAGCTTGACCTAAAAATCCATCCTAAAAATTCATTTCTCCCAAATATTCATTATTAAAATTTCCTATATGAAATGAGTGAGTATTCGGAGACTTGAAATTTGATTAGTATTTGTGTGTTTGAATTTGAGTTGAACCTAAAGACCTTAATATTAAGTGATGCATCTTTATTTTGAAAAATACAAAAGTTTATTGGGTCAAAATTTAGACCATAACCGAGTTAAAATTCGGGTTGGGTCCAAATCAGTCAAAATTCAGGCTGGAGTTCAAACCGGGTCAAAATTGGTGTCAAAAAACAGGTCTGGTCAAAATTCAGATCCAGGTTGAAATTCGGGTTGCACCCGGGTCGGGTTTGATACGGATAGCCTTCGAGTCAGGTTTTGAACGGGTCGGGTGGTAAATGGGTGCGGATATAAAACTCAACTAGAACCCATACTTACATATATTATCAAGTTTATACGAGTTCGGGTTAGATTGAGTTCCTACCCAAGACTAGGTATATCTTAACCGACTTACAAATTCCATATAAATCAATGAGAACATCCTAGACTATAAAAACACCAATGATAAATTGATCTCCAAAAATAATTTGAAATTCAACAATTTTGAAACTAAGAACAGTTTTAAAAGTCTGGGAGCCTAAATAGTCTGCTAGTTTTTACAGCAATGAACCAAGTCGAAAACTCCACTTCTAAGTAGCCAAATCGATCAACTATCAAACTCTCTGGGATAACAACAAGCTACTACTCATCTAGTTAGTTTTGTACGAAAAACAACCATCGAATTTTACACACAAGTCTCTCTTGTAAATTGTATAATTATACATATAACCTATATATCCACCTCCTCCACTCTTAAAACACTAAAAAACAAAAGCACAATCGGGATAGAATGAAGCAAAAAAAGCTATTTGTCAGTAAATTAGTCACGAATCGCTAATCATACCGACGAATAGACATTCATCGCTCGCAGTACCGACGAATAGATTTATTTGTAGGTACTTAACGACGAACAGATTCATTCGTCACTAAGTACTGACGAATAAATCTATTCGTCGGTACGTAATCAACAAAAATAATTAAAAAGTAAATCACAATATTCCGTTTGGAAAAAACAAAAAATGATTAATGAAAAAGATTAGCGGCGAATAGTTTTATTCGTTGTTAATTGATTGATTTAAAAAAAAATTAAATTAAATAAAAAATTACCCGATTCGCCTAAATTTGTCAAACCGAAAGACTGATGAATTATCCATTGCCTGATTCGCGACGAATCGGTGAACTGGGACGACTGATAATTTATCCGTCGCCCCAGCTCAGTTTTTTGATAAATACAATTAACAAATAAAGCGATGGATCGGTAGCTGGGGCAACGGATAAATTTATTCGTCGCCCCAGCTCTGTTCATGTTAAATGGGGAAAAAATCACGGTTCTTTGCAATCATGGTATCAATTCGAAGATCGTGGAACAAGGATCTCGTATCTTCCAACAACTTCAAATTCCATCCGCTATTTTCTCCCCAATCAAGGAATTTGGCTAAAAACTTATTTTGGGAATTTATTGATTAGTCAAGTATATATGTTAAATTGGTTGAAATCATATGAACTATATAGTTTATGTTGCGTATAGTAATACTTTGATGTGTGAAATTGCTATATTCATTGTGAATTTGATTATTTGTAATGGATTATGATATTTTCAAGTATGAAGCTAATATTTTCACCTATATAGTAGGATTAGGATAATGTAGTTAAGTATTTTGAAACCCTAATTTTTTTGACTAATTTGGTAATATTATTGAGATTTGGACTAGTTTAAATCCTAAGTATATCAAATGAGTACAATACTAGTTAATTAGTCTAATGTTAAGATTTTGTTAATTTACTTGGAGATGTATAATTGAGTGAATTGTTAATGAGAATATTAATGTTAAGTATGCATACATGTAGTAGTTTTGATATGATATATTTACTAAATTATGAAATATCGGTAATTTATAATTTATGAGTCTTAGTAAATAAGGTATTTTTTAAGCTTTAAAGTGATAATAAGATAGTAGTAAATAAGGTATTGAAATGGTTAAACAGGTGAATTTTTTTATAATATATTGAATGCTTAATAATTAATCATGAAATTATAAGGAATGTATGATAATTAATATTTAATCACGGCATAATTGGAATCGATCTAATCCAAAAGAAATATAATCTAATCATTTAAAACGTGTTAGGTTACTAAATAACCTAATGAATTCTGACCGCTCATGGATAGACGATCGTTTGACGGGAGATCGCAGAGTTTGTAGGACTCATGTGAAAGGTGCTCACCGTTTTATCGCGTATGGGATTGAACATCCGTCTTTTGAACATCCGGTTCACCTTCCACGCATGAAGCGAGACTTGCTGGACCGGTTCAGTATCGATGGATGTACCACTTTGAGAGTTACTTGGGACAACAACAGAGGAAAACCTGAAGTATCTATTGCCAATGCTTATATTCGAGAGTAAACTGCAACCTCCTGATCTTATTTCTTTGATGAAAACGTACCTACGAAGACAAATAGGCCGTCTAGAAACGCAGACACTTATGAAGTGCAAGAGGACGATGAATTCTCCCTAATGGTCTTCAGAGTATCAAGGAGACCTATTGGTGGAGCTAAGAAAGAAATCCTGGATGGGAAGGAGTTGAAGGCAGCTCACTATTATGTCCTCACGAATTGTGCTGAGGTTGACAAGTATATGGTGATATTTGCCAGGTCAACAACACTTTCTTGAATTCTAATACATATAGATAGTTAAGTTTGTACTCCAATTTTAACTATCTAGTCGCTAGACTTATCATAATGTTAATGTGTGCAGTGTTTTCAAAGAGCGTTGTTTGGTGAAGAATCCTCACCAGACAAAAGATGCAATCAAAGAACTACTTGACTCAAAACTATAATCAGAAATTTCAGATTGGTTCAAAGAATATGTTTAGGACCCCATCAACAACGTCAAAAGCTTGTACTTAAAGATTCTTGCAGATGGGCCATATAAGAAGGTCTACACATTCCCAGGTTATATTGTTAATGGCCTTAGGTTCCAAACGACTGAATGTAACACAACCAAGGTGACAAGCAACTCGGGGTATGCCTTAAGGGTGGAGATGATGCAGAAGCCAATCTGTTTGATTTCCACGAGAAGCTAAAAAGAGTAGTGCGCATTGAATATCTCGACGTGCCATTGAAACGAACCTTCTTGTTTCATGTTGACTGGTATGATCCTAATCCACAAGGGACGAGGAAGAATGAGTTGTACGAAATGGTTGATGTAAACTCAAAGAAAAGGTACAAAACTAATTATGAACCTTTCATTCTAGCATCTCAAGCACGACAAGTAGTGTTTCTTGATTATCCAAGCAAGAAACACGACAAGCAGAATGGTTAGTTGCACGTGCTCGCTCGAAAGTGGAGTACATTTAGACATACGACTCAATTACCAATTCGTACCAACAAGAGGATGTTGATAAACAAGCTGAAAATCACATAGACGCGGATGATGAGTTGTTTGATCTGCACGATGATCATTATGTAGACTTAGAGGATGACGATTACGGTATATGATGTATATTGTAATCAATTAGTAGTTTAAGTATTTATGTTTTCTATGCATGATTATTTTGTTATGACATTCTTTTCTAGACTAACACTCACTATTATCGTATAAGTTTCAAGCTGAATTGGTCGAGTCTCAGGTTCAACCTGCACTTGAAGCTAGGGATCGTAAGATGCAAGATGAAGTTAGAGAGCAGGTTCAGCAGCAGGTGGAGGTGTTCTTGGCCAAGTTTAGTCAGCAAGGGCCCTCGTATGGTGGTAGTTAGTTATCGTTTCATTTCACTCTATGAATGTTCGGATATATACTCTGTATTTCATATGTTGAGATACTTTCATCATCGTTTGATTCCTGTAAACATCGTTTGAATATTCGATTTGTTATGAATGACTTTTTATGAATTATTGATATTTTCATATTCTAGATTTATTATCGAGCAATATATTGATTGAACAGGTCAAATACGAAAAACTGGTAGTATTGAATAAAAAAAAATCAAGAAACCGCAAAAATAGCAACGGATGATTACCCGTCGCTAAATTCATTCGGCAAATTTCCCGACGAATAAATTTATTCGTCGAAAATTTTTCCGACAAATAGATTTATCCGTCGGATAAATCGAATAATAAAAGGAAAAAAAAGAGAAAATGGGAGTCAATTCGTCACGACTTCATTTGGCAAGACGAAGTTTTTATTCGTTGAGAAGGATTTTGCCGACGAATAAATTCCTCTTGCCGACGGATTTATTCGTCGGCCGCGATGAATTTTTTGTAGTGAAATCACCATATCACTCTATATAAATAATATCTCTAGCGGTTCTAGAACCTCCGATTTTTTTTGTGGAAACTCTGAACATGCAACCGAAATCGAAACTGGTCAGTTTGATTATAAAGCTGGAACCATGCGGTTCAACCTGATAAAATCACATGGTTCAATTTTTTTAAAGAGGTGTTGGTTTATATAATGTATATTATATATAGTATAAAATTCTTGTTTTTTAAATTGTTTATAATAAATTATACATGGAACTGGCGGTTCCATTTCGATTCGCGGTTCACTAGTTGGTTCCAAAACTTGAACCAAAATTTTGGTTCGATTTCGGCTCAGTTCTCAGTTTTGTTTGGTCGGTTCCATATCACTGCTGTGCACTTAGAATTTTATAATCGTTGTTATATATTGATAAGGAAATATGTTCAATCCGTGAATGATGCCTTTGGAACGAATCCTAAAGCATCCAAGGTTGTCCAAATGTCCAAGGCTCCAAGGTCCGACTAGGACCCTTTAAGGTTCCAAGTACCAAAGGAACGCCCAAGGACTTGACGCCAGACATGGAAAAGGTCCGGACATAGCTCTCACTCCGGGAGACATTTTGAGGTCCGAAGTCGAGGAGAGGTTCGACCATGACATTAATCTGGTCCAAAGTATCCTACCTTATATAAAGGAACCAAGTGAATATGGTAACCAAGGAGACGAGACAGAGGTCCGAAGGAACTGGGGTTCGGACCCTAGCTCCGGACTATGGACAACGATAGTTCCTAAAACTCTCTCAAGATGTCTAATTTTCTCTAGAAAAGCCCACAAGGGAAATGGGCTAAGTATTCATTATGGGTCATGGGACTAACTAAGCCTTGTTGGCATGATTGTGCCTTCCACTTCGCGCAATCTAGTGCATCCTTTCATTTGTGGAAGAAGCCAATATATAAGGCTCCCATGCTCTCATTCAAGGTAAGCCATTTTGGATTCAATACATCCTAACCAACTTACATCCTTATACAAAGTCAACCTTCAATAACTATTGAGTAAAGTCTCCTAATCGGTTTGACCTCGTGCAAATCGGGCCTTAAGGTTCTAAACCCCCTCCCCCCCCTCCAAAGCTACTTGTGCAGGACTTCTACATCCTAGGCAACTCGACTTGGGAGAGACATAGACCTTTGGCTTGGTTCTTATTCACTTGGACTTGGACAATATTAAAGACTGTTTGACATACCCGAGGGTTGGAGATTTTACCTCACCATTATAGATGACAATTTGGCCCACCCGTCCTAGTCAAGCCCTCTTTGATCAGCCTATTAAGTCTTATGGGCTTGGTCCTAATTTTCATGCTTGTAAGTGCGGTCCGATTGTTACTATTTACAGTCATCGCCATGAAAATTTTGGAACTTGTCTTAGAGGTTTTATTTGTAAATAGCTCAAGTAGGACAGCATGTACAAAATCGGCCATGAGTTTGTTTTGTATCACACAAAAACTTTTCCATTCGTGTCAGTCGACGACGTGTCACCAAATGTAGGTAGTCTTATGAGAAGGAGGAAGTTGTGTCTCCTCTCAACTACAAATAATCACTAGGGGTTGGAAAATACTGTAATGTAAATTCATGCTTAATATAATACAATCACTTGTTCAATTAAAGTTAAAAGAAAAGAAGTTTAATTAGAAAACTGAATACTTTTATACTACAATTTTAGACTAATTCGCAATTAAATTGACTATAAAATAGTTAAAATCGGACGACTACACGAGATAAATGTAGTATTGTTGATCACTTGAATCATAACGTAGATTCTGCGTGCGATAGGTATAGTATATGCATGCTGATATTTAATGTGTTGAAAACGGACCGAGCACTGTCCGCATGACGGCATATAGTATATATTTACAATCAAAGTGTTGTGGATATATTTTTGATCTCTCACTGCACGCGTGAACGTAATTGTTCCAACTTCATAAGCGTGAAAACTTATGTTTTGCACATACACTAGTAGATGGAGAGTACGTGAAAGAGTGTGATCAACTGTAGTGAAACTACTACATACATAAATTTACCTCACGAGACTGCTCCCCATTGCATTTAATACTAAACCCTAGCTACAGATATATACAAATTCCTCTACCACAATTACTGGTGTCATTCATTCACCATCACTTCGTACCAATACAATTATACAAAGAACTCCAACCACATATACGCGTGAGGAGGTATATATGTGAGAAAATATTTTAAAATATACCGTAGAGTGTGACACATTCATTTTATATATTATACAAAGTCTATGTATTTTCTGTATACCTTATAATGTCTATTTATTCAGAAGTTATAACATGTTCATTTTATGTTCCGATTTGGTGATTTATTACACGCGCCGGGAATATTTCACACGCATTAAGCGCCTCAAGCATCGAAAGTATCTCAAACGCTTGACACATGTCATATCGTGATTCAGTGTCGAAAATTATTTTGAAAGAAAAAGAAAAAAAGAAAGAGCCGTTCAAAAAGTACAAAGTCATTGTGTCGAGCGCGTGAGATATCCCGTGCGTATGTAATAAATCACGAAATCGGAGTAAAAATAACCGGAATATATCCTCTAAACAAGTAGTCAATTTAAAATATACAAAAAATACATAGTCACTGTGCAATATATAAAATTGATGTTTTTCATCTTACGATATATTTTAAAAAATTTCCCCAATTAATGTTAATGTTAAAGAAAATTATAAATCATTGTTTATGATGAAAATATATTCTTTTGGGCTTGAATGACAAATTCAATATTTTGTAATATTACTTTGACTTTTTAATTTTGAGGGTTAAATTCAAATTGAGTACACTCTTTTAAATTGGAGAAGAAAGACTAAATTTTATTCTTTTTACATATGAAGTATTTAATTGCACAAGGTTCATAATGTCCCTTGTATATCAAGTCTAAAAAAGATCGTGTATTAGTGAGATACCAACTGAAAGTTAGATGACTTTTTTATACATATAATGTTTTAATTAATGATATAAATATTTTATTATTTTAGGAGTCGACATTTTATATAATTTTTAGAGAAAATTTATTTCTCCTTAAGGTCTTTTGGCTCACTTTGATTTTACACCGAGACTTTTTTTTTTTGGGTCTGCACTAGAACGTTAGTCAACAAATCAAGTCAATACAGGATTTAGACGGTGTTAACTTGGCCGTTAGTGGAAAATGGTATTTTAGTAAAAGGTTTAGGTAGCGAGCTCTTCATTTTGAATAGTTTCTGGTGTATATTGAAATTTTTTCAAAAGGTTGGTGTGTCGAGTGACACTTTGTGTACAAGTTTGCAGTTTCAAGTACAAATATTCAAATTCTTCTTTCAATCACAACAACATGAAATTTGACATTGTAATAACCATATGAGAATGCACATTTTATTAAAAAATCAACAAATTACACTACAAAAACAATCCACCAAAACAGAAACTATACAAACAATTAACACATATACCCCAAAGAAACAATATCTCTTGAACCTCCGACCGGGATGCCCGTCCGTCCAAGATGTGATTCGAGCACTTGAAATCTTACATTGGCAAATTTTGGGAATTGGATCATCCATCATGTTCGAATTACTGGAAATTTCAGCTGAATTGTTGGAATTGGACAGAAATGAGGAAATTGGGAATTGGGGGATTTTATTAGGGTTTATGTGTACAATAAATGGAGGGAAATCGAGTGGATAGGAGGGAAAATCAGATAAGGCATGGAGGGAAACGTGTGAAAAATGACTTCTTTACCCTCACTAACGAAAGTTTTGGACGGCATCCAACATTTGTGTTAGTGAACTTTTTTTTCCAACGTTCTAGTACAGACTCTAAAAACAAAAGGTCATAAAATCAAAGTGAGCCAAAAGGTTGTAGTGTACTATAAATTTTTTTCTAATTTCTATATAAACTCAACCAGAGAGTTTGTGTTTTCTGGCTTATTTATATTAACAATTTTAAACGTAGGGCGAACATTGTATGATTTTACGGTTTACCCTCTAATCTTTTTCTAGATTATGAGTTAGCCCCCAGGTTGCGAGCCTATAATCAAAGTATGTATCACATTCACAATTGGAAAGTATTTAGAAAGGTACACCGTAGCCATTTTAAAAGTTCGGGGACAACTCTCCTAACAAAAATCAGAGGGTACGTAAATCGCACAAAAGAAATAAGTTCATCGTGCAAAATGCTTTTTTGCCTTTAAGAGCACATTGCAACACATTGATTTGTGTGTTTTTTAATTAAACGCTTTATATGTTGTGGGACGCATAAGATTCAAATTGTAGTTTCACACACATGGAAAGAAAACACATATAAATAAACAACATATACCTTTATGTAGCTCCGTGATTGTTAAAGTCATACTTAGAGTACGGGGCGGCTCCAGGATACACATGAATGGTGTGATCAACTTGTTGAAAGCAGGTTTTCAGTTCGTCGATTTTACCACCTAGTTATTTCATGGTTGCCCGGAGAAGATTAAGTGGAGAGATCTAGTTTATTAGAAATCCAACAAGGCCTAAAGCAAATTTTACTCTATGGTTGGCCCTACACGGAGGATTAACTACTAAGGATAGATTGACTTTCATTGGAATTGAAATAGATGAGAACTGTTCTTTCTGTGGCGAGGTGAAACTATTGATCACCTCTTATTCCAGTGCATGCCCTGTTGCGTATGATATTGTCAAAGAGGGTCTATGGTGGCTTAGAATCTCCCACCCGCCAATCCATACCTGGAAACACTTACTCCTAGGGCTGCGATGCCGGGGAAGGGAGGTAGTGCAAGTGTATTTGGAGCTTTACGGGCTGAAATGGTGTACCATATCTGGAGTGCCAGAAATAAGAAGTTGTATGTGCAAACAGAGACGGATGTTCCTACCATTTTGTTCGCCTGATGGTCCAAGGTGTTCGATGGCATTGTAGGAATGGCAAGCCTGCGATCTTCATCCGGTAGTTGTAGTTATTAGATAGTTCTTCGATTTGTCCTGTTTGTGCTTTCGTTTCGTAGACACAGATTTTGGGCTTGGACACTTATCATCAGCCCCTAAATGTACCTATACTGTTTTGGGAGGTAATAAAACAACTTCTTTCGTTTAAAAGAAAAGAATTTAAAGATACAAACCCCAAGTTTAACAAGGTTTACAATACAACGTATATTTATATCAAACGTTTAAGCTGCGGAAAAACATCTTTCTCAAGAATATCATGTACATTCTCAAAACATCATCATATAAAAAGTCAAATTGATCTCTACATAAATATGTAATCTCATTTGTTCTCATTCAATGCATCATGCATGCCATAATTGTCCAAACACTTATGGCTACACAATGTACAGATAGTTATTTCGTTGCTGGCTATAAATAGAAGTGAATGTCACGGCCCTAGCAGCCAGGAATAAGAAAATTAAACTGACACCAATAGATAACTCCAACACTTGACGAAGTAACAAATTTTATTCAAGTGATCAAGAAACATGTCTCACATAGCAGTAGAGAGGAACAGAAGAAGGCAGATGAACGACTACCTTAAGGTTTTGCGTTCCTTGACTCCATGTTTCTATATTAAACGGGTACCGATGATCTTCTTCGTACTTTAATTTTGCATCATTATCATCATTTGATGAAAACTAACCATAATTCTCAAGTTCATAGTATAATTTTTCGTCATGTTTCTGATTTGATTGATCAAAAAGGGAGATCAAGCATCAATTGTTGGTGGAGTGATAGACTTCATCAAGGAGCTACACCAAGTCCTAGAATCCATGGAGGCCAAAAAAAGAAGGAAGAGCTTAAGCCCGACCCCAAGTCCGAGGCCGCCGTTTCAACTAATTACTAGCCCCCAGCCTGAGAGCCCCTTGGACTCTCCTAACTTCAAGGAGCTGGGAGCCTGTTGCAACTCTCCTCTTGCAGATGTTGAAGCAAAGATTTCTGGTTCCAACGTTCTGCTACGAACAATATCCAAGCGGATTCCTGGCCAGATTGTCAGGATCATCTCTGTACTGGAGAAACTTTCATTTGATATTCTGCACTTGAACATCACTAGCATGGATGATACCGTTCTCTACTCCTTTGTCATCAAGGTTTGTACTCAACTTATACATCTTATACTCGTTGTAACTTTGCGTGGTTAAACTAGTGTTTGTTGATTCCAAAAAGATAAGGGTTAACCCTCTCAAGTATGTTTTTGAGTCATGTGTCTTGGTCATACAAGTTTGCTCCGTATGAGAAATATCACAACTTTTATCGTTTATGACTTAGGATAAGATCAGCAAATTAAGTATGACACCCCGTCTTTATTGAAGTATTAATATAAATGACTTAGACTTTACACCTCTCAACAAGTTCAATCTTTTCCTTTTTTCACAGAATTTTCCCCTTCATATAGTGTGTGTGCGCCCAGGTTGAATTCATATGTACTTGCAACATGATAATGTTAAGTTGAGAATCTTATATATTTGTATTGTGAAATGTGATAGATTGGGCTTGATTGCCAAGTGAGTGTGGATGAATTAGCCATTGAAGTGCAGCAAAGTTTCCATACTGATCAAGCAACTCATCACCTCGCCATTGAAGCAGCACAAGTTTAATGCATCTTCCTAATTTTCTTCTACAGACATACTATATACATGAAATCATCTGCATATTGTATTTGCCAGCTTTATTGGAACCTAGTTCTGCCTGTTATACTTTTAATGGAGGTGATCATATTTGTAGACTCTAAATTACATTGGGCATTTGTTTGATTTGAAGTGTACATATATTAGGTCGATCTTGAGTATGAATAAAAAGTTAATTGCTCCTTAAAAATCACTCGATATCTAAGTTAATTGTACTTAAACTCTGTTCTTTTCAACTGAAATTTATTGAATTGAATTAAACTGAAGTAAAGTATAAATTATAATTAAATAGAGTTGAATTAATCTAAATGAAATTAAATTGAAGTAATTTTAAGTTAATGGAGGATTCTTTGCCAAACTACATCTACACAATCCGTTTGTCTATATAGCATCAAATTTGCTTTGATGTCACTTCTCAAGAACTGAAGCAATGTTGGTATCATTAGTGAATTATAATGTTGCTGTGAATATTAAAGAATTATAGGTTGTTTCGAAAGCGATTAAGAACATAAAATACATATAAAACAAGAAATAACTACAAATTAATTATACTCATAAAAACTTCAAATACATTAATTATATATAAAAAAAAACTTACAAAATAATTAATTTTTTTTATAAATCAGTCATCTTTTTAATTTTAGTAATTTTTATTCGTAATCTTACCTTTCTTAGTGAAATTTCATCTTTAAATACACATCTAATTAAATTATATATTTTGCTAACTAATATTCTCTCAAAATAAAAAATTTAACATTTAAGATCTCGCTTACAAACGTTAGAAAGAACATAAACTATCAATTTAAACCGTTTTAAAAATAATGCAAGTATCTTGGGGGTTGTTTGGAAAGGAATTGTAATCAGTCCATTTGGTTCGATGAACAGTGAGTTGACCTAAAATACACTTTAAATACCCCATTTTAATTCCATTCCAATCACAAATTTCACCAACATTCATCTAAATGTCTATTCAAATTCTATACCAATCAACCCCTTAATCATTAAATCACGCATCATCTTCATAAAATCAAGTATCTAAACTCAAATCACCAAGCATCATTAAAACAAAAAAGCAAGCATCACTAATGAAAACACCAAACATCAACATCATCAACACTAAAATTATAATGTTTGAATTCAATATAATATAATGTAATTCTTCTTCAATACATATAAGAAAAATCAAGCATATTCATTCAAAACACCAATCATTATTAATTAAAAACACCAAGCACCCATGTTTCATCATATACCAATAATATCGAGTAATTGACAAAAGCTCAAAGCAGACTACGGCATGGACTTCGCAAGCATCATTGTTGTGAGGTGCTTGAAACCAAAAAGGGTTAAAATTCAAAACTGGGGCGGAGTGCCATCCAATTACAATGAGCATTTGGATGATTTTTGGTGAAATTGTGTTTGGAATGAAATTAAAATGGAAGAAATTTAAATGTTTGTACTGTATATTCATTTTTCCTGAATAGGCTACTGTTTATCCAATCAAATCATACACAGACTGCTTACTAAGATAACAAATCAACAATTATTTTGCAGAAGAAATCAAATCAAGTGCAAAAGAAATCTGAATCGATTTTCAGATACGAATGTCGTCGTCTAATTTCAATTTGATGATTCGAATTTAAATCTGAATCTCATTGTCTCTAGCTTTCAATCTGATGTTGGTTTTTTTCTTCGAATCCAAATATCTCGATTGATTTTGCGTGTTTGCATGTAAAAAAAGAAAAATAGTTAAGAATCAG
>JAYMSP010003955.1:0-17846 GCA_036897095.1 Plantago elongata
GCGCGGGGGGGGGAAAGAAATCCCCCCCCCCCCCCCCCCATTTATGAGGAACCTTAGTGTGTTAGAAATTGTGAGCTCCAACGAATTCAATGTGAATCCAATGCACATAGAACCTATTTTGATCCAAGCTTCCAGAGCAGCATAAATGATCCAGCTCAATTACAACATGCTAATTGCTCCAGTCTACTTAGGGCCAGCAGTGAAGCACAATGTGGTGGTGGTTCCTCACATAAACGAAGTGGAAGCATCGATCACTCCACTGTCACTGCAAAACGCCACTAGTCACATGTGGAAGAACCCGGAGACGGGTGCTTGGATCCCTCTTATTGAACGTGGTTCCATCAAGATGATATTCTGGAATGTTAGAGGCTCTGTCAGAAGAGAAACAATGCGACAATTGAAGGATTATATTGATAAATATGATCCTTTAATGGTAGTATTAATGGATACCATAACAAATTTCAGAAGCTGTTGGTCCTATGGGACGTTTGGATTTTAATAAGCACCACATTATCCACCTTACTGTTGATCATCCTAATATGGGTGGATTTTGGTTCTTGTGGGATGGTTTCAGGGTTAATGTGGAGATTGACAGGACTACTGAAAGGGTAGCGCACATCAAGTTGAAAATTCCATCTGCCAACAGGCATGTGCAAATGTCGACTGTGTATAACTATGCCCAACCTAGTCGGCATGAGCAGGTATGGAATGAACTCATCTATTTTAGTCAGTTCGTTACTCTTCCTTGGTTTTTGGGGGGGGGGGGGAGGTTTAATAATGTTCTTAGCCCACATTAGGTTACTAACGACGGATAAGGGTTATTCGTCATTTAAACTACGAATTAGAGAGAACTATTCTAATTCGTGGTTAACAACGGATAACCCTTATCCGCCGTTACTCCGCCACGACGGATACAAATTATCCGTCGTTAGTAGTGGCAGGTCACTAACGACGGATAATTTTTATCCGTCGTTAGATCTTACTGACGGATAGTTTTTGTTCTGACGACGGATGAAATTTATCCGTCGTTATATGTAATGACGGATAATATTATCCGTCGTTATGAATTTAACGACGCATGTTTTAACAACGGGCGTCTTATCCGGCGTTAGACGGTTTAACGACAGATCGGGAGGTAAATCCGTCGTTAAACCCCGAGTTTTTTGTAGTGTCCAAAGAGAAAAAAAGAAAAATCATAAACGCATTACATTACTAGGGACTTGTAATCCCGTATCATATAGTTTGAATGTGTGGTCTTCCATACCACATCATATATTCACGATAAAACTAAACACTTCAAGCCTACAGACCTTCGACATACTTAATTAAACAACACGAACCTTGGGAACATATTACGCTCTTAAATGATCTACCCCACCCCTCTTCTCATTAAATGTCTACTCAAGAACATTCGAGTATGCATTTAAAAACTATTTGAAAGTTGAAATCAATTTATTTTTTAATTCGAATTCTCCATGGATTAATATTCATAACATTATCATCTTCATTGTGGCAATATAATTGCTAGGTTAAAAAAGATGATTGAGTGATAAGTAGACAGTTGAAAGTATATTGAATTATAATGTCTATATGATTAATTGGTGTAAAATTAAAATTTTAAGTTATATAAAATTTTAAGTACCGATATTCTAATCTATAATTTTATACTAAACCCTCCCTAAACATTTAAAGTCACAACATTTCTCACTATAGTAGTGGACTCGGACTCACGGATAAGAGTCTGAAAATAACTGCCTAGTTTAGGGGTTCATTTGAAAGGGCGAGCAAATATAAATACTAAACCTAATCAATTTTCCCGCCAAAACTGATTCTCACTTCCAGTTCCAGAATCCCACCATGCCACCAGCCACCGCTAATCCGCCGCGAAACCCACACGCCGGCGAAATTCCGCCACAACTTACAGACACCGAAATCATCTCCCTCGCGCAGAATCACTCGATCTCCTCGCAGCTCCCACCATTCCTCCTCTCCAAAGAGTCCCATCCAACACTCCTCTCATTTCTCCGCTCTTCCTCCATCGTCTCCAACTACGCCTCCGCCCTCCTCTCGCTCATCTCCACCCACCCATCCTCTGATATCGCCTCAATCCTCCCGTTGCTCATCGATACCTACATCTCCCTCTTCACTTCCCGCGAAATCCCTCATGATAGCTACTCCCTCTCCACTCTCCAGCAGTTTGTCGGATACCTAGAAACTATCGAAATCGGGGAAATTAGTAAGCTTATCGAGTCGATCGTGTCGTTTATTCCCCTGATTAATGATTTGGAGGATGCTTATGTTTTGATTTTGCTACCGAAATGTCTTCATTTAGCTAGGATCTCGAATGAAGTTGAAAAACCGGTTGAGTACGTGAACTCGGTTATAGACAGTTTGATTGAGTGTGAGTGGAGTAAGTTTTTGTTGGTCAAGTTGGTGGAGATTGTGAGGGATTTTGCTTCCTGTTTTGATAAAGAGAGGAAGAGGAAGTTTTTGGAGAAGGTGTTTGTGAGGATGAGGAGTGGTGATGTGGAGATGCAGGATTTGCCGGGGCTGGTGTATCAGTTGCTGGTGCTGGCGGCAAAGGGGTTTGGCAAGAGGGAGGTGATTGAAGGGATTGTTTTGTTTTTTGGGGGTACGGGTAAGGGAGGGTCGATTATGAAGCAAGTAGAGGGGACGGTTTTGCTTCATGTGAATTTTGCGGTGAAGCAGGATCCTTCTCTGGGGCAGGAGGTCTTGAGGTTGGTGAGGTTTGATTCGAGGGTATTTAATCATTTCGCTGTGGCAGTTTTGTTGTCGGTAGCCAGAATTAGGAGGTTTACTGAGAATACCATTGGAGTTCTGAAAACAACACTCTTCAATGCTTATAAGGACTACAACTTCGCAAAGTGGGTAGCTAATGTCTTTTTTTACTTTTGTCTAACTTATGCTTTGAGATGCTTAGTATGTATGTGGTGCTGATATATCATAGAAAACTTCGTGGAAGGCTTGTATTTGCCTTGTGTACGGGGATTAATATACTGTATACTAGTCAAATTCTTTAAAGAATCCCTTACATTGTGATGCCACTGAGTCGTATTTATATGCTATGCCGTGATAACTCTTACGTTTCATCCACTTACATGACAGATAGCGATGTAAAATTTAGACGCATGCTCATATATTTACTTCCCTTTTACATCAGATCATGTGGATGGCTATCTGATGAACTGAAGGAGGAATATCGGGAGAATGCACGGGTGATAGAAAAAGCTATTCTTAAAGCTGTAAGGCTATTCCTTTCATACAAAGTAGTAATTGTCAATTCAGAGATATTAAGTCATACTGCGCTTGTTTAGTGGAAATTTATTGTATGAGCCTAGTGGAAATTTATCTAACAGGTATTATTAGCTCATGGGACAGAGGATTAGAAAAGGGCCCATATCTCTGATAACACTTCGTCGAAGCATTTGGCTGCTTCATAATTGCATTTTTCTTTTCCATGCTAACTTCCTGTTTTCTATAGATCAATACTAGCCATTATGGAAGAGAGCATATAGTCCCCAGTATAGTGCAATTGGGTTTTGGATTGCTCGAAGGTGTAGAAGACGGAAACCAGAAAGAAAATGCAAAATCTGATGGTCTGATGGGTACAGAGGAACTCGGTGCTCAGGTGCTGAAATGTTTGTTTGAGGTGCATGACATGGCAAGAAACGAGGTAAGTTAATGGTCATTGTGAAGTTTTACCTCCTCCTTCCTAACTATATAGTAGTATAATTTAAAACCTTTTGGAGCCACAATAAAGTGCGGATCATTGGTTCAGCAACTCAGCATATGAAATCTCATTGTAGGTCAATCAATGCACTAATCCAAGCATTTACGCGGTTTAATAGACTACTGTACTTCAAAATTCTCCACAGATAATTGAACAGTGCAAATTGCGTTTCCTCTCTTTGAAGCCTGAGCAGGTGTACCCCATAATAAGGTATTAACTACTCTCCGCCTATGAGTTACTTTGTTTGGTTGTGAGCTAAGTTTATTCAATTAATCACTTGTAGGCTTCTTGGGAATCTAGTTTTGGTTCATCCCCAGGCAATGCAAGACCATGTTTCTCATTTGAAAGAAATGCTGGACTATTTTGCCTATATTGATGGCAGGATTTCCCATCATCTTGTTACTGTTTTATTACCGCTTGCTATGTACAATCGTGATCTACAGGTACCCAATCTGTAATTTTCTGTATCAAGATATACTAGCATTCGGACTTATTTAACCACTAGTGTTATAAAAACTCGCTGCAGAATCAATTACTGCTCATTTTGTTATTGTTATTGGATGACAATTCACACGTTTCATTTGTTATATAATGTACTTGTCATTTCTGCGAGGATATAACAGAAAACTTAATTCTTAAATTTTCATCTACGAAGGATTACATCATCTTGGTCTTACGGAAGGCTATGTTTAGGCAAGAGAATTCAGTTCGCATTGCTGCAACAAGTGCCATTTTCGACCTGATTTTAGCAGACAGAGGTTCTATAAAAGATGGGCTTTTTGCTTTCCAAGAATCAAGTAGCCAAGCCGGTTCCAGTCAGCAAGCTGAAGCACGTCATGCAACGAGACAAGGCCTTTTCCAAGAGCTTAGCAGTTTGCTTCAGAGATGTCTTTATCAGCAGGTGTTTTTCAACTTTTTCTTCATCTTCTGCATCTTTACTTTGACTGCCCTGAGATTACACGCTCTTGACAATTCATAAGTTTGAGCTTCATAATACTCAAGCCTTCAAGGTTTCCCAACTGCACAAACTTTTTAAGCATGTAATCAAGTTCCTGAGTGTTTGAGAATTTTTTGCAAACTCATCTGCAATGCTGCAGTTTTGATTGGCTGACATTCTTTCCAGTTCTTTGTTTTTATTTCTATTCATTTTCTTCTTATAGCTTGACTGTCATGCCCTTCTTTTTCATTTTTCTTCTCTTACTGTTTCATCGCATCCCTTCTGTTATCAGGCAAATATACGGGAAAAATTGTACAATAACTTAATGAAGCTTGTCCTGGTCGATCCTCCAACAGCCAGTTCCATTTTTGACTTCCTTCTGTCCCACTTCCAGAGATTTTACAGGGAGGTACTTATCCATGAAATTTGACTTTGCCAGTAGTATTCTGTTTTTTCTGGTTAAGCACACGAAAGATAAAATCTGTTCCACTTTCCTACATGAGTCCAATTTAACTAAATTTTGTCTTTCCAGGATGCAGAAGTTAAGTTGGGACTCGACCTATGTGTTAAATTAGAAAACGGAACAATTTGTATAATAGAGCCACTGGACTGCCTACTCTTTTGTGTCTCGTGGATTCTTCTTCTTCAACCACAGGGTAGGTCTGACAATAATCCTGATTCATGGGCTTGTTTTGGCTTCTCCATCTCACAGGACAATGAGGTATGTAATTTATTGTTCATTAATATGAATTTGATATGGTTGATTTTAGGCTTATGAAATGGCTAGCTTTTGGACATAACTGTCTAATCATTATCAGAGTAGGAGAAGTTTGTCTGCAGAATCATTCTCAAATGCTTTAGCAAAGATCCGGAAATATTTGAGAAATGCAAATTTGGAAGGTACTATTGAGTATTTTATGAATTTATCATTTGTTATTGAAGACCGCTGCTTAATGCCAATGGCATGCTTTCTAGGTTTGCTAGATAAAGCTCAGGATCCGGTATCTGCGGCAGTAGATGAACCAGCGAAGAAGTGCTATGCAGCAGTTCTGTTGGGGATAGTGGAAGTGGTGATGAATATTATTGTTAATGAAATGGAGAAAGCTACTAATGTCCAAAAACTGGAATTAGACAGGGAGCTCTGTGAATTTGTCGTAATTTATGAGTTTATGGAGAAACATGCATCTAACCTGAAACAGGGAAGTGTTACTAAGAAAGCAACCACTCAGCCTACAGTTTCTTGTAGCACTACTGATAAACTTACTCCAAGTGGTACTAAGTTATCTTTAGAGAGAGCTCCTCTTTTAGCAACTTCGAGCATCCATCGGCTCTTGCAACTTGCGATGGAGCAGCAGAAACTTAATTGTTCTGGAAATGGTGCAGCTTCCTATAAGAACAGCCAAACCACCTCCAGCAAGGCCCAAACTCCAAATTCTAGTTTTCTTTCTTCTGTTTTACACATGTGTTCTCGTGTACTTAAATTTTTCTCCTTTGATGGAAAAGATGACCCTCTGAAGGTATTGGTTTATGATGAGATTAAGTTTTTAGGGCCTCTATTGCTGAATGTGGTTTACTCTCTCAAGTCAAACAAATCTGGGACGGATGTTTTAAAAAAAGAAGCAAGGGGACGGAAAGGTGTTGAAGATGGGAAGGAGCAGATTTATTTGGCTTTACTTTGCTTGAAGAAATTAATCGAGATAAGTTTGTCTAGCTCAAGGTATGCAGGTTTAATTGTTGACTTGGTTTCAGCCTGTGATGCTGAGGAAATATCAGGCGGATCTTTGATCAATGATGAATGCAAAATAGCAGAAGGGATCAATGATCAAAGCATACTAAGCAAAGAGTTGTGCATTAAGAGGGTCATAAAGCCATTACTCCCTAATTTTCTAGACATGTCTTTCTTCCGTGAGGCTGAGGTAAATTAATCATGCTTCAGCTCATATAAAGTCATTTCTTTACCTACAGATTCAATCATAGAGTCGTGTTAAGATATTTGCTTCTGTCTGATGTATATAAATCACTGATACACACAACAATTACTCAGGTTCTTTGTGATATAGTAATGATGATTGGCAATAAATTACCCACTGAAAGGAGAAACCTTATTGGCATCTGGGTGACAAAAATCTGTAGAAGCTATCGCGTATCAAATTCAAAGCTTGGAAAATGTTTGGCCTCTGTCGCTCTTACTTCAAGCTCAGCATCTACGAACTTGGCTATTGCCCAAAACATGGCGTCAGAACTTCTACACGTTGTAGGATCAGAGGAAACTGATCCGTTAGAGATATCGGAAACCTTTCCTATTATAAACAAGTCAACAGATGCTGCAATAGCTTCCACATTAATGCAGTTTGTCGAATCAACCATCAATGACTTGGACTGGATCACGACAAGACTAAAAGCACACTACACGGCCCAGAAAAGCAGTTCTTTAAATCAGAAGAGTGATGTTGTTTCAGTTTCAGCTATTGAAGAATTAGTGTATTCAAGATCAGAAGATGTTGTGAATGTCCTTTCACATTTTGCTGCCATGAACCTGAAGGGTAAGCATGTTTCAGTCTGGCAAGTAGCATATACATCTACATGTGTTGCATGCAACTTGTACCAAATCCCCCTGTATTAGTTCTATATTGAAGTAACCCTTAGTATTTTCATGAACTATGCAAGTTCGAAAAGTCTTCTTTCTTTTGCCAACTCTCTGAAAGGGTGCAATATTATATATACCGGAGGTGTTTATAACTTCTCCCCAGCTTCTATCAAATATATTGTATTTTTTTGTGTCATCTAACCCACTGATGAAATGCAGACCCTCAGGCTGAGCACCTAATCAGATTGGTTGCAAAGTTTTACAAGAATCTAGCTCGAATATCAAAGCTGAGGATCGCTCCTAAAGGCTCCAAGCAAATCCTGCCCAGTCTCAAGTACCAGAAGCTCGTTGAAGTTACTTGCGGGCAACTAACAGCTCCTATATACAACTTTGTGGCAGATATGCAAAAGGTAATATTTTTTTCTACACTTGTAGTTACTGCTGTAACATGTTGGATAGGGAACTACATTTACTAAATGGAAAGAAAGAAAAAGAAAGAAATATATCAGTTTTACATTTTGTATATGGGTCGGGTTCGAGTCACCCTTTTACCGTTTAAAAAAAACACATTTTGTATATGGGTCGGGTTCGAGTCACCCTTTTACCGTTTAAAAAAAACACATTTTGTATATGGGTCATTCCTGGAGATAATTTTACAATGGAAAACTCCAGCATTTGATGGTTTTCCATTGCTTGCTTTCAGAGACAACAAGAGAGCAACAAACCTAAAGGATTCGTCAACAAGATAAAAAGAGAAAACCGATGCATCCCAGATTTAATATTCCAGATAGAAGATTACGAAAAATATCTTATCCAGCTTAGCAAAGCTACAAACATCAATCTGTTGAGACACGCTAAACGCAGCACTGCCAGAGATTTTAAAATTATAGAGACACGCGAGGAGGAACCTGAGGAAGAAAGTGAAATCCCGGAAGCAATGCATGATCATCCAGACGGTGCTGAGGATCAATCAGCCGACGAGTCTGCTAATGAAGGAGAAACAACTGAAGCTGTGCAATCTCCTAAATCGCCTAGGCCAGTGGCTTCAGATGGTTCAGAAGATGAGGATGAAGCTGCTCTTCACAAGGCTAAGAGAGTAAAAGGTAATAGAGTCGTGCAAGATTCATCGGAAGAAGATGCATAGTGATTAGTGAATGGTCTATATTTTGTCTACCAAATATTCCAGTTCATGCATGTTTAAACATAAGTTATGTTGATTGTGGCTAGTGAATGTATATGGCCATGGTGACTTTTATCCCTTGTTTTATTTTGAACTGGAATTTACCACAGCTGATGGTCAAAAATAATCATCCAGTTTCATATGTTTATTTTTTTTCTGAATTTACTCATTAAAATTGAACAACTTTTAACTTTTAACATAAATAAATATTCCTTTTAAAAAAGCTCTTTTCGAATACGTTGTTCAGTTTTAACTCTTACAGCTTATGAAATTCAACTTTAGTTATGGATTAACTTTAATATAATTCATAATTAAAGTTGAATTTTATTAACTGTAAAAAGTTAAAATTGTACAATTTCTTTGAAAAATTATGATGTCAAATTAACATATTATGGAGTTAGAATATATCACCAAGAATGAGATAAGTAAAAAGGCAAGTGGAAAATGCAACACTAGTAGGGAGTAGTGACTGACTAGAGTGGAGAGTAGAGAGAGTCCAACTCCAACCAAAGTGAGAAGGCAAGCTATAAAAGAGGGTGGTGAAAGTAAATGGGAGTGTAGTAGTAAAACAGTAAAAGAGAAGAGAGGAGAGCAGAGCAGAAATAGTGTGAGCCAAATAAACCAGCTTTTACTTTACCAATCTGCTGCTCTGTCGGACTGAACATTGTCGAAATTTCTCTCTCTCTCTCTCTCTCACTCATTCTCCGAGGTACAATCATTTCCCCTTTCTTCAATCCAATCCAATCCAATCCAATCCAATCTAACCTAGAACAGATACCACTCGGTGGCGTAACGCCAAAATGAGCGAAGATCCAAAGAGGACTAGCGGCGGAGCTATGGTGTCGCAACCGGCCGACGATCGGAGATCTTCATCCGGCTCCAATTCGGCCAAAAAAGTCATTATCAAAAGCGCTGACATGAAGGAGGACCTGCAGAAAGAAGCTGTAGACATTGCCGTTGCTGTAACATTTCTCTCCTTCTTCTTTTACTAGGAGCAAGTTGAAATTGACTTCATTTTTCTGAATCTGTGAAGTTATGAACATATGTATTTGTGATTTCCGTGATTGTACAGGCGTTTGAGAAGTTTAGTGTCGAGAAGGATGTTGCGGAGCACATTAAGAAGATGTTTGATAAGAAGTACGGCCCTACTTGGCATTGCATTGTTGGCAAGAACTTTGGTAATCTACTGTTTTATTCTTCGATATCTTCAATCTTTCTTTTGACTGATGAGGATGTTTTGCGTTCGTGCCTTGTCCTCTTAAATGACTTGTGTTTGTTTTCCTTTGCATTGTTTTGAATCTTGTGATCACTGGTTTGTTGCTATTGGACCGTCGGTTGGTTGTTTGGAGAATTAACGCGGATTTAGAACAATTGGATGCCATATGTATGATTAGCTGTGTAATTGAAGTAGTGATTCTTACTGCAAAATAGGTTATATAGGTGTTTGTGTTTGATTGGGATGGAGTAAACACTAGTAAGGTTTTCAAGTTGGATGCCCTATGGCTATTTTAGCCTAGGAAGCACAGGGACGGGGGCAAATACGCTACGGTACGTTCGGAAGCCAAACGATACATTTAAATTTTTATATATTTATTACTACTGGACTACTAGTACTTTATATACTTGAAATATTCTAAACTTCAAAGCAGCAAATTAAATAGTAGTATTAATAGAAGATAGATGCGTTACTTACTCCTTAGATGTGGGTGATTGCTGTTTGACTTTTGATTCAGTAGCAAAACATTGAGTAATCACCCACAACCCATTACTTACTATTTACTACTAAATCAAAAGTCAAACATCAATCACCCACCCACACCACAGAACAAAACGAGGAATTTGACCAAGTGAAGCAAAACAGAAAAAAGAAGAAGGAGAACTGAGAAATAGCAAATATAGGTTAGTAGAGGGTGTTAACGGTTGTTTTCGGCGCCGGTATAGCAACTGGAATACGACCAACTGACAAAGTCGAGGTTGGAGTGGTTCTGGCGCTATTCTTCTTGCAGTGAATTCATATGACTTGCTTCTCTTTAGGTAACCCTCCTTTTTTACTTTAGAATTTTTTTCGGACCCGGGTTGCCCGACCCGACCCAGTTTTAATGAGTTTTTGGTTAACAAAGCAACGGGGACATCCCTGTCACGTATTTCGCTTCCCGCTATCCCCAGAAATGTATTCCGGCGGGGACTGAGGGGTATAGCACGCCCCGTGCTTCATAGATTTTAGCTTGATCATGGCTTGATGTATTTGTGAAAATGCATCTTGTCACAATCTTCCATGTGAACATGCTGAAATCCTTTCAGATATATGTGCAAAATATGTTTCCTTCTTCGGTTTCGTCTTTCTGATGCTTTACTTTGGCTGTAGACTTGGAGGAAATTTGTAGGTTTTTATATTTCATTTCTTGCCTATAGTATTTCCTATCAAAGGGATTTTTTGGTTTATTCACATTTAGAGTTTGAGATAGTTTCTATAAGATATATGCTCTTTGACAATAAGGAGGCTAAATATTGAGGTGGTGAATGCTTACAAATTGAAAAACTTAGGGTATTAAAAACAGTGCTTCTTTTACCCTGAGGTAAGTTAACACTGATTCGGCTCTGTTCTTGAACATCTTTCAGTATTTTCAGTATTAAAAATTGCCTTAATCCTCTTCGTTGAGGTGGCATTTGGGAGTTTTTCCAGCACGCTGCAGTATTCAACTATTCATCTGGTAGCTTTAGATGCACCCCATTAGTTTACTGACTTTACACGAGGAGAATTGATGTTTCAAAGCTTTTGGCTTGACTAAACTTTTCTTGGTGTAATATCTCCCTTAAGTAACATAAATGTGTGCTCATGAAAACATGTTGCATTAGGAACACTATTGCCTTTGACCATTATATCTTCGTTGTTGTTGATGTTTAGCAATCCATGCAGTAGGGAGTGATGATGATTTACTTGATTAGACTGTGCGCTAAAACGAGTGATCCTCATACTAAACAGAAATCAGAGTGACAGAGACTAGCAGCTTTGATTGAAGAGTTCAGCTAAACATGAGTTCCTTGACATTTCTGTTCATATTAGCATGGGGTTTAGAGGAACCGGAATATGGTAGTTTAGTCACCATCTCCAAGGTTTACTGTTCAATTTAAAGAAAAATTATAGTAGCAATTAGAGATTTAGTCTAAAAGGAAAAATTAGAATGGTTTGGCTGATAGCATGCATCATGATTTAACTTTGCAGTGTTATGCTTAGGCCAGTGTGATGGAGTGATGAATACAGATCTTCTTCTGAATAGCTTCATAGGCTCTGGCTGAGATTAAGGCACTCATTTATTCAGCTGTTTCAGTCTAGTACCTAAAGTTGTACCCAAAATATGCCCGGAAGAAAAAGGCAGTCAACAGTACTCTGATAGGTCTTCTTTCTGGTTGTCTATGGCTCCTTATGTTGGCTATACACCAGGTTTTAAACAATATTTTAAATAAAGAATTCAGATGTAGGTATATACTACGAAGCTAGAGCCTAGCAGGCAGCTTAAACAGATGGCTTTGGGAACTCAGATTGTACTTTTTTCCTATGCAAACATGGCCATCCATGGGAAAATGGAGTATGGTAAAATAATAAGTTGGAGTCTGATAATACTTTTCTTGAATTTATGTCTGACCTTCATGTTCATGAGCATGCGTGAAGCCATATAAATCTCGGAAATAAATCATTATTTTTCGCTTGGAAGATTTTCTAGAGAATTAATTGGAGCACAAAATAGTTACAAAAGTCTAAAAGAAAGGGAGTTACAGTGAACTGTTCCCTGTTTTTATGAACCTTATTAGTGTCAACACCAGTCATTACCTAAAATGTACAAATATGGAAGGTCCACCCCCAACATTTAAAGGGCTTGTTTGGAGTTTGGAATGCTATTGACTCTCCTAAAATGTTGGTTGGACTTTACAGACCAGCATTTTTTGAGTTGTCCTCTGTTGCATCTTTGTGGTGTTTAACCAAGTAGAATGGTTTTTTCACTTTTGAGTGGTTAAAGTACCATCAACATTTGCCAGAACTTCAAAATCGTAGCTTTTGCTTTGCTGGATCTCTAAGTATCATTTTGTCCCTTCCATAAGGCTAGATAATTTATTGCAGAGTTCTGATTATAATTCACATATAATCACTCCTTAGAAAATCGGTCCAATATTACCTTTAACTTCTTTTTTGAGTTTTTCTATTCTGGCGGTGTCAGTTTGTAGGCTTATTTTCAACTCTCTTTCTTTTGCCTCAGTAATATTTTTGCAATATTGCATGCATATATATAGGGACCCTTGATGTGTTTAAACTTCAAACACAAGACAATAGTTCTATCCAGCAACATCGTGAAAGCAATTAAGCCTGCACACATTTCTTGCACTGTGTCATAATATCTTCTCCTTAATGTGTAAGGTCCTCAGAATTGTTGCTATGAACCATATCATTTGTTGTTTTTTGCCTATTATCTACGTTACATTTATGACTTCTGAGCTATCTCATTTCTATGGGATGTGTAGGGAAAAATTGGCAGAATCTGTCTCAGTTAGTTGAAAACCCCCATCATGATGTGCAAATTTCTCATAATAGATAATTAGCTGCATATTATACCTTAATCCTTCTAGTGTCTCGGCATATGATGTTTCCTGATACATGTCAATTAATAAAGCTTGAAAGATTGTTTGGAGTCATCAGTCATGCCAACGACTTTTGGCTTGCATTTCTAAGATGATATTCATCGTGTACTCCATCTGAACCTGGAAGAACATATTTTTCTCTCCCAAAATGATCGTCAACTTAAAAAGGTGGCTTTTAATGAATGAGGCTTACCATGCCCTAAAATTTATTTCTGACAAAAGTCAGCAAGTCAATCTTGGTATTTGTAGACTTCGGCTTATTGTTTGAGAAGAGGGAAACAAAGAGAGCAGGAATAGAATAAGCTCTACTAATATAATGTGCTCTCTTAACAATGTTCACATGTATCTTCGTTTGTTTGCCAAGCTGATAGGTAATAATAAATTTTGTCCGTTGAGTTGTTCTTGAGTTTATCTAGACATGAAAGCTTGATCTGAATCTTTGAAAGCTATTCTGATCTTTTCCCCTCTTTCGAATTTTAGGTTCATATGTTACTCATGAGACGAATCACTTCGTCTACTTCTATCTGGACACAAAAGCAGTACTTCTCTTCAAGTCTGGCTGAGCTGTGCTGTTCACTGATAGATGTTGGATAACAAGGGGAAGAGGAAGGAGGAGAACAAATGATGATGATGCCTTTGGCTTGAGCACTGTGTATGTAGTATTTGGAAATTCTTGTGTTGAGGACTAGCTATTGAACTTGTATATGTTTGGTTGCCTAACTTCTTTACACACTCTTCAATCGGAATTTCCACTGATATATATGGCTCTGTTGTTTTGTTATTTCTTTTTGTTATAACTAGTAATTTGGAAATCTCTTAACTGATAACAATTGAGAATGTAGAATTATTCATGATGGAATCTTTCACAAGACGTAATGCGCTTCGACCCAGGTTTGGTAGTTTGGTCTGTTGCGGTTATTATGTACTGCTCCTTGGATTAGATATGTTGGTATATCATGTACCAAGCAGCAATCAAAATCGGGTGTAACTTCTGTTTAGGTTTCATGAACCTGAGAGTTGGTGAAGCTGTGAAGGGCAGAAGATATGTTCTTTCTTCAATCAATTTTGCGTAGTTGACATTGTGGAAGATGAGTTGGACTGGCGTTACTTTCAAAAGACTCAGGAAAATTCAAGCCAGAGATGACTTGGATGATGTTTAGAATGAAATTGAAATGAGCCAAGAGCAAAGGGCATGAGGCCAAGAATTGGTTCGATTGCTCGGGTCGGCTTGGAGTTACAATAAAAAACAACATATTACACTGAAACTGTAACACTTAAAATCTTAGAGGGTTAGAGAATAAAAATGCTACTCATGTCAATATTGGTTATTCACCCTCACTATTAGTGTACCGTTAGATTACATCGAATTGATTGCAGAATACAAAAAAAAGTCAATAATAAATGGTGTCTACCTACGTGTTGTACTAATGGAGTTTAACGTAAGAACTGGAATAAGCAGAAGGCAAAAGAAATATTACGAAAACAAGTACTGCAAATATTGTTCCCGTAACATAAGTGGAAATAGAACGTTATGGTATACCTTCAATCTAGAACAAACCGTCTTATCTATTGATTTTAATTGTCTGAAGAGACACCAACCTTTTTAAAAATCTGAATAAGAACAAATGTAATGGATTAAAATTAAAACATTGGTTTAAATTTAAATACTCTATTGACTTTTCTCAGGTTAGACTCGATCTACAACTACCTTTTCAACTTCATGGATTTTTTATCTATAAAAAGTTCGTTACGTGAACGCGCAACTTCTCAACAAACAAGCTAGCTAGTTGGTTGGAAAAGCTAACTTGGTTAGCTTGTTGAAAAAAACAAAATTTACCCTGACCAAATACTAGTTAATTAATCAGCTACCAACTAACATTCAACTGGTACAAAACTAGGGCCTTAATCCACACTGCAAGATTATTCTCTAGTTTAAATTATGAGCGCATAAATTGTAAACAAAATAATTTATAATGGTGGAACTAATTCTATTTTCTATCAATGAATTATAGTAATAAGTAATTCGAGACAACGAAGTGTAGCTCAATTGGTAAGACGTTTCACCTCCAACCAACAGATCGGGAGTTCGAGTCACTCTTTAGTCGTTTAAAAAAAGAAAGAAAGGTAATAAATAATTCGAAGGTCGTACGTTAGAATGTTCACTTTATTTCAATCAATACTTAATTTAATTGCATAAACATGTTATTTATCTTATTATTCAGCCAATAACCTTGATTCATGGCTGCCCCTTTAAAATTTAGAAGGTAACTTTCTTTTTCCACGGAAGATTAGACCTTGCATGGATCTCAACATCATCATCATCATTGTCATAGTCTGGGGGTGACTCATCGCCATCACTTCCCCCTGGAAACTTGGGATGCAATCGCCCTCCACGGCCCTTACGAAACCGACGGTGACAGTTGTAACAACGCCGGTTTCTTTTCCTCGTGTGAGAAAATTTTGGAATCCTAAAACGGAGCGATGCTAATATCAAATCACCATCATCATGTTTGGAATTCTGCAACGAAGACTCGAGTTTTTGTATTGTATTGTGTTTGTCTTCATCACTAGTGACCAAAGATAGAGCTGCCAACGTTATTACTCCAATGACCAACACTATCACAAATAGTATCCTCATCGATAATAAGTCGTTTGATGAAGATCGTGAAAGAGATCTACCCTTTTATAATCATTGTAACCTTCCCAAGAGAATTTAAAAGCAATATGTTATAAATTTTGTTTACCAAGTTTGGAATAAGTGAAATAAAATTTAATTGAGATTGACACCGTGAACATTAAGAAAAATTGCATTAAATATTCATGATTGATACTTGATAGTATTCCGGTGTATATATTACTAATGAGTTATGTCTGTTTCAATAAAAAAGATATTTATTATGAATCCTTATATTATTGTAAAATTGGTGGGCTATCTCAAAGAAGAAGCATGCCACATGGGCAAAAATTATATGTGGCAAATTCTAACTTCAAAAAATTGATTTATAAATCATCCTATTTTGTAGGAGAAAATGTGTCATGAGCTCAAGCTAAATAAAGACCATATAAAGAATTTTACTCTTGAGATTGAAGAGTTCCTTTCTATGAATGAGTTCAGTTTGAGTTGGATTCAAGATATGTCCATTCCAAACAGTGGTCATAGATAATTGCATGAATAATTTGATACGTGGAGAGATGTCCTACGATGTTGATGATATGATTAAGCAACATAGTCATTTGAGGCGAAGACCATACATTTTGTACCTAGAATGGTACTCACACCTTCTAACCTTACCAAGTTTCTTATTAGATTCCATTGAAGATAATTTCCCATATAAGTTTGTAATACGATGACTAACAACAAGAGTCAAGGACGTCTCAAGATTTTAGCACTGGATGAGGAAGTCAATCCAACATATACAATTATGAACGTTATACTACCCAACATCCCACAACGGTTCAAAGTGAAAGGAATGAATGGTTTATATGATGACCATCACTCTCATATGATATGATGGCTTTTGAGTGGACACACATTATCTAAGGTTGGACTTTTTTTTTCAAAACCTGTTTTTAGTCATGGTCAGCTCTATGTGATTTTTTCTAGAGTCGCAATCAGGAGAGGTCTCAAGATTTTAGCACTAGATGAGGAAGTCAATCCAACATATACAAATATGAACGTTATACTACCCAACATCCGACATCGGTTCAAAGTGAAAGGTATGAATGATTTATATGAAGACCATCACTCTCATATGATATGATGCCTTTTGAGTGATACCAAAAGTAAATACGTGTTGGCTTTAGTCCAAAGCGGACAATATTATACCAACAAGGCATTTGTGTGACATTCATGAGTAACATTGTCGGCCTAATGGATTGTGTGTCTACCCATCGGGTCGTTACAAGTGGTATCAGAACGATACTATCCGAAATTGCAGGAACTAAGTGGCATGCGGGACAAAATGCTACACTGTGGGGGATGTTGACTCTTGATAGCCACCTCTTGAGCCCGTAAGTACCACCTCTAGAATCATGCACGGATGGGTGGTCCCGGGGCAGACTGTACCAACTAAAGCTCGATGAGGACGTCGATAATTTAAGGGGGATAGATTCTAATATCCAACATTCTACATATGTTTAGAGTGAATGGGATGAATGGTATATATGAAGGCCATCTCTCATATGGGATGAGACCTTCACCAAAATTAAATAAGTGTGAGCTTCGACCTAAATCGGACGTATGTGTGATAGTCATGATTGGACCGGCTCTCGACCCATTACTGGTCATGTACGTCGTGTAGAAAAAGGTGTTTAGAAAGCTTTGAGAGGTATATTTTATTATATTGACTAAATTTAAGTTTGGATTATCCAAATCGATTATTTTTAGTTTCGATACTAACCATGTTTTTCTCTATCTTTTTGCAGATGGTTGTTATTGATTTATCTCCAATAGTTGTTATACATTGACTATGCGTTCCGTTTTAAATAATTCTGTAAAGGCCACAAAGATTCGGTACGTACATTTAAAATTCCTCAAAATTATTTTTCGGCATCCTAATGGAACGTAGAAAATATTCGAGTCGATTGGAAGATTTATCGTCGCGCGAAACATCTTAAAAATAATAACGAGCAATAAAATAATAATAAAATCGGTGAAAATAAAATATTTATTTTATTTTTTCCTTAGCTTAAGTTCGACTCCAGGATCGCGTAGGAATCGATTTTACATTTTTCCGGAATTTATTCGTTAGCCGTTCGG